>PVLC010047794.1:0-10957 GCA_004027655.1 Graphiurus murinus
TATTTGAATGAAATGACACGCATCACTAGTTGAATCCTTGATGTGGGTTCCATCTCGTTGCTATTCTGAGTTCAAGCAGATTGTAAATGAAAATGTTTAAATTTTCTCCGAGCAACACAATGTCTGTGAAAGTGCCTTTCTGGTAAGAAGGAAGGGTGGAGATTTTATTCTTGATTTTGTTCCAGGGGTTCACAGATGTCCATTGCTAGCCTTATTGTTTGAATGTGCAAACTCAAATCTGAAAATTTTACATTACTAGCTTTTTGGTTTGGCACATGGTGTATATTATATGCTGGTAGTCCAGGTCAAATAGAATACCAAGCTTGTGGAACAATATTTGACTTTTATTTATGGAAATTGAATGATAAAATTTAAGATTTACCAATGGTGCCCCTCCAATGTGCTCTCACCTACCCTAAATCTCCAGCAAAGAAACACTATCATGTGCTTAGTTAGCTCTTCTTTCACTAAACTATCAGTTCTATGAGTAAGGGACCTCATTATTTTTGTTCACCATCAGATCCCTGGTATAGTTTCTGTATCTAATTGTTGTGTGCATGCAATACATTTTTCTTTCTTTCTTTTTTTGGTACTGGGGTACTCTGAGCTACATCCCTGGCCCTATTTTTTTATTCTTTAGTTTTGAAACAGGGTCTCACTAAGTAGCTGAGGCTGGCTGCGAACCTGCTATCTTCCTGTCTCAGCCTCCCAAGTACTGGGATTACAAGTGTGCACCACCAGGCCTGACTTGCAATGCATATTTGAATATATAAATCCATGAAGGATGACAATAAACTGGTTCATTTGACTGGTTACATGGAATTCTCAGATATACTTGACTAAGCCAGTATAATCTTTTATATCACCAACTGGAATCATGGGAACTTAAAGCTATAAAGACCTTATAAGTCATTTAGTGCAGAAGTTTTCAACTTTAGATGCACACCAAAATCACTGGGGAGATATGCAAACTGCTGACACCCAAGTCCTGCCCTCAGAGAATCTGAGATAGTTGGTCTGGAATATGGCCCAAACATGGGGAGTCTTGACAGCTCTCCAGGTGATTATAGTGAACAGCCTAAGTTGAGATGCACTGATATTTTACAACCTTTCCCTTTTATAGTTAAGGAAGTTGAGGCCCAGAAAAGTTAAGTAACTTGACAGTATATCAGAAAGCTAGGTAGTGGTAAACAACAAAACCCAGGTGTACTGGCTCTCAGACCAGGGCTCTTTCCCCCAGTGTTTCTCAATTTTGACTCATTCATAAATCATTCTTTTTTTTAGTATATATTTATTAAGTACAACATATTGCTTTAAAATATGTGTCCTTTGTGGAATGGCTAAATTGAACATATGCAATACCTTGCATGGTGTGTGTGTGTGTGTGTGTGTGTGTGTGTGTGTGTGTGTGTAGTGTGTGTGTATATGTAGGTTTAGGGTTTTCTGCATGTATTATGTGTCTGCAAACAGGGACAATTCTGTATATGTGTGTATATGTGTATGTATGTGTGTATGATGGGACCCCTAAAAGCTACTCTCTTAACATTTTTAAAGAATACAATACACTGTTATTACCTATAGTCACTTTATTGCACAATAGATCTCTTGAACTTATTCCTCCTAACTGAAAATTTGTAAACTTTGACTACTATTTCCCTAACTCAACCACCATTCTACTCTGTACTTCTATAAATTTGACTTTTTTTAGAGTCCACATGTGAGATCATGTGGTATTTGTCTCTCTGTGCCTGGTTTATTTTACTTAACATAATGATGACACAAATGATAGAGTGTCTTTTTTAAAGACTGACTGCTATTCCATTGTGGTATATATACCACATTTTCTTTACCTATCCATCGATGGACACTGATTCCATTAGATGTATGACTGGCCAATATTTTCTTCTACTTTGTAGATTGTCTCTTCACTTTGTCAATTGCTCTCTTGGCCATGCATAATCTGTTTAGCTTAATGTACTCTCATTTGTCTATTTTTGCTTTTGTTACCTATGCTTTTGTGTTCATATCCAAAAATTCATCATCCAGACCAATATCACAGAACTTTTCCTGGTGTTTTCTTCTAGTAGTCATACAGTTTTGGATTTTAAATGTAAGCCTTTAACTTATTTTGAGTTGATTTTTATATAAGGTATGAGACAAGCATCTAATTTCATTTTTCTGCATGTGAATATCCAGTTGTTCTGACACCATTCAATGAAGAGATTATCCTCTCCCCATTGCGTATTCTTGGCAATTTTGTAACAAAATCAGTTGTGAAAGCATGAATTTACTTTTTGCATGACTATTCTGTTTCACTGGCCAGTGTGCTGGTTTTTAGGCCAGTACCATGCTATTTTTATTATTATAGCTTTGCAGCAGATTTTGAAGTCAGAAAGTGCAATGTCTCCAGGTGGACTTTTTAGGGTTTTCTGCATGTATTATGTGTCTGCAAACAGGGACAATTCTGCTTCCTTTCCAATTTGGATGCTTTCTATTTCCTTCTATTGCCCAAATTGCTCTGGCTAGGAATTTATAGATTTGTGTATGTTGAACTATTCTTGCAACCCTGGGATAAAGCCCACATGATGATGGTGAGTGAGCCTTTTAATGTTCTGTTGAATTGGGCTTCCTGGTGTTTTCTTGAAGATTTTTACAACTATGTTCATCAGAAATGTTAGTCATTAATTTTGTTTTCTATAATGTCCTTCTTAGGCTTTAGTATCAGGGAACTGCTGGCCTTGTCAAATGAGCTTGAAAGTATCACTTCTTCAACTTTTTGCAAGAATTCAAGAAGACTTTGTATTAGTTCTTTAAATGTTTTTCTTTAAAAATGAAACTAAGGCTTAGTTTCTTTGAAAAGATAAAATATAAACAAACCTTTAGCTAGACTAATTATAAAAACAAGAGAGAAGACTCAAATAGATAAAATTGGGAATGAAAAATGAGTCATCACAACTTGAGAACACAGAGATACACAGGATCATAAGAGACAGCTATGAACACCTATACAGTAACAGATTGGATAACCTAGAAGAAATAGTTAAGTTCTGGTCACATCTAACCTGCCAAGAACTAGAGAACACGACAGGACAGGCATGAATAAGGAGATTGAATCCATAATTTAAAAAATCAGGACCTGATGGCTTCATTGCTGTTAGAATTGAATGTTCCCCGAAGAGTTTATGCATTAATGTTCAGAATTGATATAATTAGGTCTTGAGGGTTGTAATCTCATCAGTAGATAGATCTATCATGATGCATTTGCTGGGTGGTAAGCTAGGCAGGTGAGGGGTTACTGGAGGAGGTGGATCCCTAGGAATGTGGGTTTATTGACTGAGCTTGCTCTCTTGCTTCTGATCTCTATGATGTGAAGACCTCTCCACTTCCTGCTGCTATTCCCTGAGCTCCGCAAACCCTGACATGGACTGAACCCTGAAATCTCCAAACCATGAGCAAACATGTCGTCCTTCCTCCAAGTTGTGTGGTCAGATTTATTGGGACACAATAGTGAGAATGTTGACCGAGACTGCTGAATTCTACAAAACTTTAACTTTTACCCTCCAGTATTTTCTTTCAAATGCAATCCCTTTTTGGCATAAAGCATTCCTTTTTAAAGGAAACCATGTTATTTGGTAGATTGAAAATCAGTTTCATTTGCTGTACATAAATAAAAACTAAAAATAAAATAAAAACTAAAATAAAAATAAAAATAAAAACTAAAAATAAAAATAAGAAAAAATTAAAGTTAGGTAGATAAAATTGCCTCTTAAAAACTTTTGATCTAAAACGTAATTCTTTCATTTAACAGAACAACAAGCAAGAAAAACAAATTTGTAACTAACATTGAGACTTTTTCCTTGATAAAAAGATTCAAAGAGAACTGAAATTGAGTGACCTTTCACTGTATGTGAGTCATATAATAAATTCTTGGAAGAACTAATTATTTTATTAATAAACTCTGTGTTCACATAGCAACTATAATGACCTTGGACACCACTGTGATCCACGTCACATACTCTGCATAACGCCATGCTGCACATGTAATTGGAGGCACACATTTCACAAAGATCCTTGCAATGGCCATCTAATCAGAAAGGCTAAATATCAAACATATGAAGGGTAGAATTCTGGCATAAAAAGATCTCAATATAATGGGTTAAAAAAAGGTGACATTCTTTTGGCATACCAAAAAAAGGAGAATTCCACCAAGAACTTCTTTTATTGAACTTAAAGCTCTTTACATTTGGGGGGGGGGGATTGGGGAGGTTCTAGAGGTTAAACCCAGGGGGCATTCTACCTCTGAGCTACATCCTCAGCCTTATTTTATTTTTTATTTTAAAATAGGTCTCACTAAGTTACCATACATGCTGGACTTGAACTTGTGATCCTTCTGACTCAACCTCTCAAGTACTGGGATTACAGGTATGTACCTTCATGTTTGGACTCAAATTATTAGGTACTCAGTCTTGATGGCTGATTACAAACAAATGCTATTTAAGTGATCTCTTCAGACAGAAAAAAGCAAAAACACTATGTAGAATAAAAATATAAGGAAATGGATGACCCTACTAATGACCCTCATCTAAGTCAAATTTGATTAGATTATGTTTTCTAAGGCAAATTAATTTCCCCCCACATCCTTTTTTTTCTCTTTAGATTCCACATTAAAAAAAAAAAAAAACTTATGATCCTTGACATCTGGTATATAGTGCTCGACATAACGCTCTCCAGTTCCATCTATTTTCCTGCAAATGAAACAATTTCATATATGTCACATTTTCTTTATCCATTCATCTGTTGACAAACACCTAGGCTGACTTCATAATTTGGCTATTGTGAGTTGTGCTGCTATAAATATGGATGTACATGTATTGCTGATTTAATTATTTTGGATAAATATGGAGAAGTGGTATAGCTGGATCACATGGCAGTTGCATTCTTTGTCCTTTGAGGAACCTTCACACTGATCTACATAGTGATTGTACCAATTTACAATTCTACCAACAGTATACAAAAGTTCCTATTTCCCCACATTCTTGTTTGTATTCTTGACTGCCATTCTAACTGGAGATGAAATCTCAATGCAGTTTTGACTTGTATCTTCTGGATTGCTAAAGATATTGAACTTTTTTTCATCTATTTGTTGGCCATTTATATTTCTTCTTTTGCGAAGTATCTTTTTAGTACATTTACCCACTTACTGATTGGGTTATTTGGGTTTTTCTGTGGTATGTTTTTTGAGTTCTTTATATATTCTGGAAATTTAATCCTCTGTTGGAAGAGTAGATTTTCTCCTTCTCCATAATCTTTTTTCCTCTTTGCTGTGCAGAAGCTTTTAAAATTTGATGCCATCCCATTTATTAATTCTTGGTATTATTTCCTGAGCTTTAGGAGTTCTGTTGAGGAAGTTGTTTCCTGTGCCTATATGTTGGAGAGTTGACCCTATATTTTATTCTAGCAGCTGCAAAGTTTCTGATATAATTCCTAGGGGATTTTTTTTTGTTTTGTTTTGTTTTGTTTTTCACTGAGGCTTGAACCCAAGGGAGTTCTACCTCTGGGCTACACCTTAGATTGCTAAATCTGGCCTTGAACCTTGTGATCCTCCTGTCTCAGTCTTATACAGGCATGTGCTACCATGCCTGTCTTTTTTTTTTTAAATCTATTTTGAGTTGCCTTTTGTGCAGGATGAGAGAGAGGGTTTCAATATCATTTTTCTACATATGGATATCCAGTTTTCCAAATACAATTTGTTGAAATGGCTATCTTTATCAGTCATGTCTCAATGGTATGAACCAGTGGTATAGAACAAATTATGAGTGGCATAAGACTGGCGTTCTGATGTTTCCTTAAGTATTATTCCATAATGAGGAGACGTTTGTTGGAACAGTTCTTATACTTGCTATAAAACACACTTATTGGCAGGTTTTTTTTCTTAAGGCTGAAAAATGTCTTTGTCTACTTTGTGTGCCACTTAAGAGTTGTCTAATTGACATCAGCCAAATGCTCTGTCCTTCCTGCAAAAAAGCCAGCTGAGATCTTTGGTTCTATTAGGAAGCAAGTTATAATACAGCCACTTTCCTTTCAGTGCATTGGCTGGGAAATCTCCCCTGCCAGGAACTGAAAGGCTTTAATTTTGTGAAGCATCAAAGCTTTTTCCTATACATAGTGTAGAATAACCTTTTCTTTTCAGAAGGTCTAATCCAATAGCTTTCTAGACCTCAGGATGTCACCAAATGGCATGTGCATGATGTGCAAGAAGAACAAAGGAGAAAAGCATTCAAAGGTGAGCTACATATTGCATAATGCCTTGTGTTAGAAAATCCACGACCCATAAAACGCTTACCTACTTTGTGGGGTTTAAATAGAGCAGAGTGGTGTTCTTTTTTTTTTTTTAAAGAACTGCTTTACAGTTATCTTCTTGTCAGAATTCCAATTATTCTATGACTCAGTGGGTATGTGTCTAGCTTTTTAAAAATTCTTTTTTGGGGGGTAAGAATGTAAAGAAGTTTTTTTTTGTAAAGAAGTTTTTATAAGAAGTTTGTAAAGAAAAAGTTTATATAACAATGCTGAGCTGCATTGAATATGTATACATTTTATTTCATTATTTCAAGCAAAATGTTTTAAAGATTAAGCCTTGTCCATAATGGGGACAAACATTTTCTTTGGTTCATCTGAAAACAGTAATCACTACTGCCTAGAAATTCACTGCGATCTGTGGCAGGGGTAGGGATGTTTGATATTTGCCTTTCTAAGACCTTTGGATTAAGACTTCCAGATAAAAAGAATCAGGATGAAAGATATATGTATATATTTTTTAAAGGATTCATTTTCCTAATATTTAGAAAAACTTGTGCATAGGAACTTTTTATTTCATCCATAGCAGAGACTGGATGCTGCTCACCTCATCCACCTCTACCTGGGCACACGGCTAGACTGTCTTTCCCAGCCCCCTTGCAGAATAGTGTAGTCCCTGTTCTATCCAATGGAACATGTATGTACAGAAAGTACTCACCTCCAGCATGGCCAAGAGAAACTTCTCTCTTCCTTGTCTGCTCTCTAGGTGACAAAGGATCCAGACAAACACAGAGCCTGGTAAAGTATGCCTAAGTCACAAAATGAATGGTCACATGCCAATCACACACATCCATGACCTTGAACTTCGAAAAAGTGAGAAATAAATTTTCATTGTGTTAAATCGCTGAGATTTTTTTTTAACAGTAGCTTTCAGACATCACCCATTGTTCTTTCTCTTTTGGCCTCCCTCTGCTCTTCTCTCCTTCTTGCTCCTATCTTTTCTCTTGGGTCTTTCTGACAGTATTCAAATCAAACTATCCTTAGTGAATTTGGGATAAAAAGCCTCTACAGTGTTGAAATCATAAGCAGACTTGACTAATGAGGAGAAAAAGTTTAGATAATGCAACTTCTCAAAAACCTTACAAGTTAAATCTTTAACATAATTTCTGTTAGACAACTATTTGAGTGGATGGGCTACATTTATCTAGTGTAGAGACCACATCAGAGTTTCTTGAGGATGCCGAGTAATATCATTATGTCAGCACTAATGACCCACAGGATGTGCACATGATAACCTTCTTCTGATAAGGAGGAAAAGCCATGGGCATGAACTTGATGATCAGTATTGGCCTAAGTACGCAGCCAACTCTATTTGAATGGCCCTGTAGCTTCTGGTGGGCATGCATGGATTTTATAGCACAGTGTCAGGCCATAAGAGCAGGCCAGGAGAAGCATCAGTATTGTTTATGACTGGGCGAGGCTTCCAACAGAAGTTTCAAAACAGCTTTTTATAAATGCTGTCAAACTAAAATGCCAATCTGATTTTGTATAAGCTACTTTCTTTCAGACTCAGCATGACAATGAACTCTCCCTCTCCTTTGCTTCCTTCCTCCATGTTGGTGCTTCTCAAACTGGGCTCAGTGAAACCCACTCAGAGGCCCTCCCAAGAAGTGAGCTCCAGGAAACTCAATCTGGATTTAACCAGCAAAGCTTCATTTTGATTTGTTTTACAAGTTGGATTTTGACATAAGCATTTATTTTTGTGGGAGGGTGGGAAAGGTCCTTTGCTTTAAAGGGTTATAAACCATTGCTTCATCTTAGAATTTTAGTCTCACGAATACCCAGTGATGTCCACATCTGAATCTCCAGCATGCCAGTTTCCCGAGCCCCCGCTCACAGTCCCACTCATATCCACCACCTCCACTTGCAGGATGCCTCATAGACACCTCCTCGCAGAATTCCTGAAATAAAATGTATTATCCTGCCTACTCTTCCTCCTTAATTAGTGACATCACCATCTACCCGATTACTCAATATAAAACTGAGTCATCCTGACTCCTTTTCTTTGCCTTCCCCGTAGCCAACAGGTCATTTGGTCACACTTGTACAATGTCCTACTTATCCCTTGAACATGTCCTTCCCCTCCATCCTCACCGACACGGCTTGGATTTGGGCCCTCGTCATCATTCTTCATTCTAGACCATGACAACACTCCACACTGCCTCTTATATGACTTTGCCCAATGGCTGCCTCGGTTTTTCTAAAATATAGCAGAAATCATAATTGTTGCAGTTAACAAATCACTTTCACATACATCATCATGTTTAAATCTCACAATATTCCAGCAGGAAGACATTGTTGCTGTTCTTAATTTAGAACAGGAAACTGAGGCCTAAGAAGATTATTTTGACCAAGGAGTCTCACAAAGTCATGGGCCTGAGATTAAGACTCTAAAGTTCATGCTGATGACATGAAGCTATACTACCAAATGTGCATCACCATTGCCTACAAAAGTCCAGACCATAAAGTCTGAAAAGGGTACTTTGTGACTGTGCCCTGGCGCTTATTCATTAGTTTTCAGCCCAGCTCTGGAATGTGAATCCTTGGATAAATTCTGTAAGCTCTGTAAGCCTCAGCTTTTAATCTGTGAAGGTTAACAGTAGAGTTTATCCTCAAAGTTGTTGTGGGGCTTAAACAAGATTGGGCATGAGAGGCCTCTTCACACTTTGCTTGTCCCAAAGAAATCGCTCAATGAATGTTTGTTGTTGGTAGCAATTTGTCCACCTCATCCCACATAATTTCTTTCCCATTTTACATCCTTTGAGCAGACCAGGCCACACTGTTACTCCTTTATGAAGCCTCAACACTCCCAGGTAATGACCACCACCATACACACACACACACACACACACACACACACACACACACACACACACACACTTCATCCCCGCTTGTATATCCACCTGTATAGTTAATGCTTGGTCAGATGATACAGCCCTTAAGGTCAGCAGTGGGATTCCCCTGAGACTAGTCAATAAATCCTCAAGAATGTCCCCACCCACAACGGGATGTTCTTCCCGAAAACTCTCTAGTGTCAGCTTCAGGTTTCTTGTTCCCTCACCCCGCCTCTCCCTACCCTGCTGCTTCTGGCTTCAGATTTGTCCTCATGGCTTGCCCTTGCTCCAACCTGCTAGCTCAGCTGCCAAACTCCAGCACGGTGACAGCCATCCGACCTCAGCTCCATGCCAGTACCCTGTCCCTGGGCAAGACTTTGGCATCTTGTCCATGTTCTCTCTGGCATCTGACCTCAGTGTGTCCCCTGCTTCTATCTTTCCTGGAACTGACAACTCCCAAGGACTAGCCAACACTGATTCCAGTGGGATGATCACATCTTGTATCATACTGTTTTGTGTAATTTCCTTGTCTTTCTCATCCATTAGATTGAACTTTCCCAGGGCAGAGACCTTGTCTTTGATCTTGGTACTTCCTCCACAGCAACAGGTTTAGGACAAGCCCGTAATGAGAGTTTGTTGACTGAATACATTATTCTTTCCCAAACAAGTGACAGTGGGGACCCCTGCTCTGTAAGTTCTTAAGACCACTTAGAGGCAACTCATTCACACACAATCTTCTGAAACTCCTATTACACAGAGTCAGATCAATGGGAAGTACACATAAATATGGTCGTATGTGGGGTTTCTAAAGTTTTCATGAAAATGTAAAAGCATTTTACCTATAAAGTAGTCTTTCTTATTTTTCTATTATATGCTGATAAATTTCTATAAATTTAAACATGTCACCAGTGTTATGGCTGTAATGGTGTTGTGGGCTCTTTTCCTCAATTCAAATAGATAATGTTGAGTTGGGAAAATTAAAGGACTGACAGCTCAGTTGCAGCTTAAGCAAGTCTTTATTACAAAATAAGAAATAGAAAGAGAAGCAAAGAAGCAACGTGCTGAAGAGACAGCTGGAGAGCCAGAAAGTGGAAGTCTCTTTCCTCTCGGACCCCTGGCCCTTAAATACAGTTTTTTACTGGTATTTTCTTATCAATGTTACCAAGTCAACAGGCTAGCAACTCATTTTCTCAGGCAGGTGGTTTATTTTGTCTCTGGTCAGTGCACGTGCACTCACTAAATCAGGTGCTGATGGTCTTTCTTTTTCTACCTCTGTTGTATCGGTTACCCATCAATTATTGATGCTTTGAAGTAGCATATGGAGGTTACATCCTGCAGACCAAGGCGGGGTCACAGAGAAAAAGAGACATAGAGGCACAAATTGCAGCCCGTGCAGCTGTGTGTAATTTCCAAGAACAAGGCATAAGGCTCTTACCATCTTTATGGCTTTAAGATGTGCCGGGCAGGTCTACTTGGGATCTCAGGGCTTTTAATTGCTTTTATATATTTTTAAAACTCTAATTGCCTCTACATTCTTCTTGTGGGTTAACATCGGGTGAAAGGAGAGGGGAGGGGAGGTTCTGAAGTACAACAGGCAAAGCTACAGCCTTTCCCTACCTCAGTGCTTGGCAGCATCCAGGCTCTGACTGCCCTTACATTTTTATTGGAAATCAGTACCGAGGCAATTCCCCAATACCAGCACAACCTGCAGTCTTTATTCATTTAACTTAACTCTATACTTTCTGGGTTAGCTCTTTGCTTTTTACCAA
>PVLC010047795.1:0-10852 GCA_004027655.1 Graphiurus murinus
TTCTTTATTTTGAAACAGGGTCTCACTAAGTTGTGTCGGGCCTCACTAAGTAGGTGGACTGACTTTGAACCCGGATCCTCCTGTTTCAGTCTCCCAAGTACTGGGATTACAAGTGTGCACCACCACACCTGGCCTGTTTTATTTTTTATTTGGAAACAGTCTTGCTAAGTTGCTGAGCGCCTCACTAAATTGCTGAACCTGGCTTTGAACCTGTGATTTTGTCTCAGCTTCCCAGCAAGACCATGTTTCTAAATAAAAAATTTTAAAAAATAGGGCTGGGAGCCGGGCATGGTGGCACACATCTGTAGTCAGTTTTGGGGAGGCTGAGGCAGGAGGATTGCTGGTTTGAGGCCAACCTCAGTAACTTAGCAAGACCCTGTTTTAAAAATAAAAAGGGCTGGGGATAGAGCTCATTGGTAGAATGCTTCTGGGTTCAACCTCCAGTACCAAAAAAGTACAATAAAATAAAGTAGGGTTGGGGTGTGGTTGAGAGGTAGAACATCCCTGTGTTCAATCATCCCTGGATACTCACCTCAAAAAAAAAAAAAAAGACGCCCGTCATTGGCTTTAGAGCCCACCCACTTCCATCTACAAGGCCCGTGCCAGGCAGTTTCACAGGTTTTGGAGGATATCGCTTAACTCGTGACAGGCAGAGCCTGATAGCCATGCTGGGACCACTGGGGAGACGTTTTAGGCTCTGGCAGGGGAAGCTGGGGCTGGTGGGCTGAGTGGGGACAGACTAGAGGTGGCTCTTTCCTGCACAGGCTTTGTGGAGGACCCGGAGAGGAAGTACCACTTCGAGTGCTGCAGTCAGGAACAGTGTGAGCAGTGGACAGAGGCGCTGCGTCAGGCCAGGTGGGGCTTGGGGACAGCTGGGAGGTGCAGGGCACCACCGCCGTACGTGTCTCTGTGATCAAGTCCACTGCCCTCTTCTGCAGCTACGAATACATGCGGAGAAGCCTCATCTTCTACAGGAATGAGATTCAGAAGATGACGGGCAAGGTGTGTGCAGGGTGGGAGGGGGCCAGGGCCAGCCTGGCGGCCCCGCCTCACCGTCATTGCATCCACCCTGCAGGACCCCTTGGAGCAGTTCGGCATATCTGAGGAGGCCAGGTTCCAGCTGAGCAGCTTACCCAGAGACGGGCTGCCAGCCAGGGGCGTCAGCTCCCGGCCGGCGGAGCTGGACTGACCTGGGCTGAGCACCTGCCCTGAGCTCCCAGGCACGCCTGGGTCTGCTCCGGGAGGTGTTTTGTCCCAAAAATGTACAAAGCCTAAGGCTGTGTGGGGGTGGGAAGGGTCTGCCTTTTTGGAGAAGCAAGAGCCACATCCCACCCCACTGTGCACCTTGGACTCAGCAGATAGGTCTGGAGCTGCAGTGGCACATGCCACTACCAGGCCCCGTGCCCGTTCCCGGAGGTGGTGCCTGGCCCCGGGGTGTGTCCACTGAGCACCTGGTGGGCACCTGGTGGGCACGGCTCTCCTGTCGTGCCAGCTGAATGTACGATGCTAGCTGAAGCTGTGAACGGCCAGGGGTCCCCCTTGGTCAGCTGTAAACTGCACTCCTGCTGGTGGGCAGGCCCCTGGCAACTCAGGTTGCGCGGAGCTTGCCGTTCAATAAAGGTACCTCTTTTCCAAACTGGATGGTGGTTGAGTGAATGGAGAGGATGGGACCCAGGCAGCCAGAGCCTCCTCTGAGAAGTTAGGGATGGGGGCCCTTCCAGGTTCATCTGAGGCAGGGGCTGAGCCACCTGAATTGAGGGGAGACCTAGAACCCCAAGTTGAGCAAGGTGGCGGAGGTCCTGGCCCATGGCAGGATGGGGGGAATCACCCTAAGTGCTGGTAGGCTCCCCTGGCCGGGACAGGGCCAGGTTTCTGCTACTGGCTGGATCCCAGATGGGCTTTCTGTGATCAGAGAGGTGCTTTGAGTTCAAGCCCCAGTACAGCAAGAAATAAAACAGGGCTGACTCAGTTCAGCTCCCACAGCTGCTGCTAGGAGTGCCCTCCACTCTGGGGGCAGGCTGTGTGTGTGTGGAGTATCCCTGCAGTGGGACAACTCACATCAGTGTGTTTGTCCTATTACTAGGAAAAGAAGTTGACATCCAGACAAAGTCCAAGTGAAAACTGCTTTTATTACAGCGCCTGGAGGTGGGAACAATGCAGTAGGACACCCTTGCGAGGGTGGAGTTGGTGGCGGGACTCAACAGTGCACCGTCAAATACAGAGCACTACAGAGACAGCAAAGCCGTGTGGTTACAGAGGGGATGGGACATGAGAAGCAGTACGCAGGTGGACCGTTTAGACCATGAGGAGGGGTGGGGACAGGGTGACGACGGGTCCTGTGGGCGGGTAAGTATGGGCATGGGTAAATCTTAAGTCGCCGTCCATGGGCTGCCGCAGACTAGGGCACAAGGGCTACTTCCTGCTGACTAGGAGGCCACCTCCCAGGTTCTCAGAGAGCAGGTCCTAGTCCTAAGGTTTCCTGATCAATTCCTGAGCAAGAGCCAAGTGGTGGCCTCCCGGGTGGGAGGTGGTCCACAGTGCAGCTGCAGTCCAAGTGGACTGGCTCCCCGCTGGAGTGGTCGGGGGCAGCCTCGCTAATGCTGCCCATGCCTGCCTACCTGAGGGCCAGCACGCACTTCCGCCACGAAGCTTGGCTGGTCTGGGTGAGTATGTGGGTGTAGCAGGGGCCTGGGGTACAGAGAACAGGAGGGTGTGGCACCACAGCTTAGGTGTGGGATTACATGCCTGTCCCCATGGGCTCAAGAGGGGATGTGCTTCTATGCTGGGTGCACCTGAGACCCAGTACTGGGCTCAGTGTCTGTCATGTGTCCCCAAGATGTGGTGTATGGTCTCCCAACACTCAAGTATATGTAAATAATCACAGGGAGGATGTTTAAATACGGCATGGCAGGGGCAAGTCTGCGTGGCAGCCTGCACCGTGCCTGAGCTGCCCGGCTGGGGAGGCAGGCAGAAGCATACAGTGTTTGTCTAAAGAACGTGTTCTGGACCAGGGACCTGCTATGTGCTGACTTTGCTACTGTCACCCTGCGGTACCCTGGAGAGCTGTGGTGAGAGGTGACCCTAGGCCAGGGCAGGGCCCGCAGGGATGAGGCGCAGCCCCTGCCAAGCACCAAGCTGGAGGGGCGGGGGGCGGGGGGAGGGTCACCAGCACCATCTTAGGACGTGCTGTGCTGGGGGCACAGCCTGGGACAGCCTCTGGGGGCAGAAGGGCAGGCTAGCTTTTTCCAACCCCCACCCCAGGAACCTGGATCCACTCGGGCTCCCCAGAGCAAGGAGCCCTGCCCCTGCAGCCCAGCCTGGCCGGGCCCTTGGGTGTACTCATCTCCCCCAGCACTACCAAGGCTGCCCGAGGCGCCAGCACCACCTCCAGACTTACAGGTCAGGGCTCAGAGCACCTATAGCAGCCGTGGGAACTGCGTGGACGCAGTCACAGGCACCAACCTGACTTGGGGGGGGGGGGGCGCAAGCCTGCAGAGCCTGGGTGAGGACCAGCCCTGGGGCTGATGCCCTTTCTGTGCACTTGAATAAATAAAGGTTTTTCTCCTTGCCTTTTTTTTTTTTTTTTAAGTTCACTGTGCATTATACAATCTAAAAATAGATGCAGTCAAGTCTATGAAATTTATAAATTTTCATCACATCTCTATAAAATACTGTCACTTATCAGTGTGACTCTCTCCTATACACAACCACCAGGGGACCTGCAGTAGGCCCATCCCATGTCACCCAGCCAGCGTGCCATGAGCCAAAAAAAAAAAAAACAAGGAATACAAAGGTAACAGCACTTGGCACATGGGCCAAGCGAGCTTTCTTGAGCACCACTCGTGGCAGCTGGAGCCTGCTGCAGGCCCTCCCCACAGGCCCGGGTCGCCCCAGCGCCTGCCTGCCCTGCACCAACCTGCCCCATCGCAGGCACAATCCCAAGCCAGAGGTTAAGGGGCGGGGCTGTTCACAGTGACAGGGCAGGGGTGGTGGGGGCTCTGGAAGGAGGGAGGCCTGCAAGGTCAGCTCTGGCCACCAGGACAGGGTTTTCTCTGAGGGACCTTCCGCCCCCGCCCCAGCCAGAGTCCACATGCCTTTGGGATAGGAACACATGATGGGTGCCGGGGCAGGTGTTTCTGAGAACTGGTTTTTGGCGTTGGTCAACGTCCAGGGCAGCACCAAGAGGTGGCAGCAGGCGTGGGCCTGGTGGCGAGATAGCACCGGGACGGGCTTCGGCGTCTCCACTGGCGGGTCAGCCCTTCAGGTCCGTGTCTTTAAATAGATTCTCTCTTATATAGACATTTATACTTCTCAATAGGTTGCCTTTGACGACTTAGATGGAATAAAATAAGTCAGAATTGTTTATACTTTTTTAAAAACGATAAATACTTTATCTAAAACTATGGACAGTACAAACTGGACCAGTCCCAGCACCTCCTGCGATGTGCTGCCGATTCACAGTGGAGCTCCTCGTCCTGTCCTGTCTCGCATCGGGTGAGCCTGGCAGGCCGGCGAGCACCGAGCAGCAGGCGTGTTGGTCCACTACGTCCTTGCATAGTCGCGCGGTTGAGGTAGAAGTCCTAGTTACCTGCAGGTGCAAGGCAGGGGAGAGCAGCTGGTTAGCGGCCCACTGGCAGAGCCCGCCCTCCTCAGGCCGGGGCAGAGGTTTCCTGTGAACACATCCCACTATGGCCGGGCCGACGTGTGGAATGCCATCTGGGAACGCTACCTCCCTTTTCTAGCCAGGAGAGAAGGAAGGAGGCAGGCGCTGCCCGTGGGCAGACACTTGGACACGGTCGCAGTCAGCCCTGGCCTTCCTCCAGCTGCACTGCCCTGAGGATGTATGAGCAGGTCAGGCTGTGGCCACTCTACCTCTAAGCACTCCTCAGATGGGGCCTACAGGTGAGCAGCACTCTGACCAGGAGCTTGCCACAACTCCAGCAGCCGGGCTCTGCCTACAGGCCTTGCTGGAGGGCAGGCTGGACAACTGGCCATGGCCGCCACTCTCAACTCCTCACTCTGTGAGCACATCCTGGGTAACAGGCTGGAGCAGCTACCCTTAGGGGCTCAGAGCCCCTGGCACAGCCTCTCAGATCTGGACAGGGGGGGACCAGGGCCTCTCCTGTGCGGAGGACGGCTGAGCCACGTGCTAAGCCTCAGCCATAGTGCCACGCCGCCTTAGGCAGCCCCTCTCACTGACCTTGGCCAGCACCTAGCTTTTCCATATGTGGGGCTGGGCTGGGCTCCCACTCGGGGCCTCACGTGGCCACTTCATTTCTGAGCTTGCCCTGGGGGCCTCACCTGGCTGTCCCTGGGCTCTGAGGTAGAGCAAGTGGGTTGGAAGGTGGGGCTTCAGTGAGGGAGGAAAGGCCGTGCCAGGGCCTGCTGCATGCCAGCAGCCTTTCGTGAGGCATACTCAAGGACTCAGTTAAGCGACCTCCGCTCCCCAGCCACTGTCACAGCTTCACCAGGGCTGCTCTGGCTATTTGCCCAGTCTCCTGGAGCTGGGCTGGGCTGGTGACACCTTTCCCCTGGCCACATCCAGCCCTGACCCTACACAAAGAACCTGTCCCCACAGCTGTCCCTGATCTGCTGGCTGGCCCCTGCCTGGGGCCAGAGAGCCCACATCCATAGGGACCCGGCAGCCAGAGCTGACACTCCCGAGTGAGCTGGACAGTCCCTGATCTCACAACTACAGCCTCCCCTCTGGCCACCTGGGCTCAGCGGTCTCAACCCTGGGGCCCTCTGCTGAGCCCCGCTGGCCGTCTTCTGCACATAAGGAGGGACGGTTCAGTTTCTCGAGTGAACCACCTCGTTCAGCTCTAGCCTTACCTTACAAAATATGAACTGCTAGCTAAGCAAGGTCTTTATCGAGGCTTAACCCCCGAAAGGTGCGCGGCATAAGGAGGCGGCATGCCAAGGGAAACCCACACAGCAGACGGCCCCGTGGAGCTGGCCTGCGGGATGGCGGGCGCGGCCTGCGCCAGGGCCAGCCGGGGCAGGGGCTGGTGGTGCACCGTGAAGGAGGGGCGGGAGACCTTGTGCGGGAGGGAGGTGAGCTTGACAGACAGAGAGGCGTTAGCAGGTTGCAGAGAGGCAGCAGAGGAGGGGGGTAAAAAAGCTTTGTTAGCCGGGATGGATGCTAGGTTCTGCAGAAGCACAGGCTCAGAGTTAGAGGCCAGCAGCGTGGGGGGAGGAGGCAAGGCGACGTTAGGTGGAGGGGGTGCATGGAGGACAGGCGGCCCCGCAGGGGGCCGGCCCAGGTGCTGAGGAGGAAGCGGGGGAGGCGGAGGGGGTGGCCGAGTATCGACCGAGGCCGGGGCCTGAAAGGAAGAGGCCGAGGTGCTGGCCGCCGCCTGCAGCGGGCTCAGGCCCAGCGTGGCGCTGCTACACACAGCCCCGCTGCTGACACTGGCTCCAAACGGATGAGCAGAGGCGGAAGGCACCGTGTGGTTAAAGACACCTGCAAACAGGAGAGAAAACTCAGCTTCAACAGGGGGGCTCGGTCCAGTCAAAGCGAAGAGAAGCACACACGCAGTCGCAAAAAAGGGCAAAGCAACACAACGGCTGCGGCCGAGTTACAGCAGGCACAAGCGGCAAGCAGCGGGGCTCAGGCGGCAGCACACTTACCTGTGCCAGGCCGAGGCCCCGCCCTCGGGCACCCGCCTGCCCGTGCCCAGCCGGGGCAGCCCAGGCCCAGGCCGCGCCACGCCCAGGTCTGCGCAGGTGCTGTCGGGCTCACTCTTGCCCAATGCCAGCTCCCACGGCCTTGCCAACCACAGGGCATGTGGGTAGCCACCCTGAACAGGTGGCCTCCCCGGCAGAAAGGACTGCCCTAGTTATGTGCACCATGGTCTTCTGAAAACAAGAGGGACGTGTTACAATGAGAACCTGATGTGGGCTGACTTGGCGACAGTCCTCCGGCTACATGACAATCACCTGGGTTTCAAGAAAAGGGCAGGAAGGCGGCCGCTAGGGTGCAGGAGGCTGTGCGGCTTGGCCTCTAGCCCTCTAGAGGGCTCTGGAAGGGAACCTGTAAAGCAGCTGGAGGTGAACAGAGTGCTCCGGGGAGGAGGCGCCGCCTGCTGGGGAACCAGAGCCCCTGCTGCTCTTGGGAAGCCAAACCCGAGGGAGGGTCCAGGGACGGACGCGCCTCCGCCTACCTCCAACGGTTCCGCCGGCCACCCCGGAGGAGAAGCTGCCCATGGCATGGGAGTTGGTCAGTCTGGTTGTGGCGGATGACACGTGCACCAGGCCTGCAGCGGCCGGCACAGAGCTGAACAAGGACTGTAGCACAGATGACCCAGCCACAGAGCCCAGGTTGGCCTGCAGTGACATGGGGCCCAGGGCGAACTGCGGCCCGGGGGTGAAAGTGCCCAGGAAGGGGCGGTGCGCCTGGGTGGTGGGAGCCACACTGCCCGAAGAGGACGCCGCAGTGGCGAGGCCAGGGCCTCCCAGGAGGCCCCCGGGAGGCACAGCTGCAGCGGAGATGAAGAGGTTGTGACCGTTCTTGAAGTCCAGTTCCCGGTCCCTGCCTTTGCTGGCCCTGCTGCCATGTGGCAGGGCGGCCTTGTCTGTGGGCCCACACAGGGGCAGGCCTGTCTCACCAGGCTCCTTGCCAGGGCCACCTTCGCCCTTCAGGCCACCCAGGCCCTCCAGCTGCCTCTTGTTCAGGAAGGGGTTGGCCTCAGAGGGGCCCTCCTTGCCCCGCTGGGAGGGGAAGCTCAGCGGGGTGCTCAGAGTAGCCGCCTCGGGGCCCTTGTGAGAGAGGGAAGCACCATCGTTGAAGCCATGTAAACTGAGGTCTGTGGCCAGGCCCCCACTGAAGGCCAGGCCGTTGGGAGGGTTGGCGCCCGGACTGAGCCCATCGGCCCCTGACAGGGATCCAGAGAAGCTTTTTCTTGGGTGGGTGGCAAGCTTGGCCTCAGCGGTCACGGGCTCCTCGAGAGCTGGCCGGAACGTGAACAAGGAGTTCTGGCTCAGGGCAGAGCTGGCCTGCAGTGGGCTGTCGGCAGCCTTGGCCAGGCCAATGTCAGAGATGGGTGAGAAGGTGGATTTCCACTTGCTGCTATTGACCGGCTCACTCGCGGGCGCTGGCTTCCTTCCCATCAAGCCACCACCTGCCGGGGAGAAAACCAGAAGCCATGAGGCCATCCTGTCTGCCCGGGCCGGTCTATCTGGACCTGAAGCTCCTTGTAGTAATGCTGCTCACAATGGGGGTACGCAAGAGACTGAAATGTGGCTGGGAGCAGGCGAGGGAGGCCGAGCAGGATCAGATCACCACAGCTCAGAAGGGAACCTCTCCACTGTGAGGAAGGTGTTCACTGAGGTCCCACCCTTCCTGGGCACAGGGACGGTGCAAGTGGATGGAAAGGAAGTTAGAGCCTAGGAGCATGGGGGTGGGAGTGGGGGGGTGCCGGGCAGACAGGCTGATTTAGCTAGGGGGTGCCCGCAAGGTCACCAGGCAGCCCAACTCCACCAACCACCCTGGGAATGACTGGCCACAGGGACACAAGGAGGGCCCTGCTCTGAACTAAGTGCTCAGGAGACAGAACTGTAGCTCAGGCTGGCCCCCAGTTTGGGCATCTACTCAGGAGTAGCTGACTATTTGGGGTGGGTATCCTGAGCAAGGAGGCCACGTGGACAGGTCTGGCCCACGTCACCACACCTGGGTCTCAGGCAAAGAGTGGGCAATAGAAAGCACTTGCTACTCACCATTTTCCAAAGTTTTCGGGGGAGATTTGCTTTCTAAAGAGATTGTTGCAATTTTTCTCTCAATTCTGTTAAGAAAATAAATCATTGTTTGAAACACAAGTGCATCCTAAACCCACACAAGACTGCTAACACTAAATTGCCCAGGGAAAACCAGGTATGGTAGTGCACACTTGTAATCCTAGTACTTGGGAGGCTGAGACAGGAGGATTGCAGGTTGGCAGCCAGCCTCAGCTACTTAGTGAGGCCCTCTGCAACTTAGTGAGACCCCATTTCAAAATTTAAAAAAAAAATAAGAGCTGGTGGTGTAGCTTGGAGGTAGAATGCCTCGGGGTTCAATCCCTAGTACTGTGAAATAAATAAATAGCTCAGGAAGAGCTGGGCATGGTGGTGCATGCCTGTAATTCCAATACATGGGAGGGTGAAACAGGAAGATTGCAGGTTTGAGGCCAGCCTTAGCAATTTAGTGAGGCCCTCAGTAACTTGGTGAAGCCCTGTTTCAAAATTTAAAAAAAGAGGAGATAGAATGCCCCTGGGTTCAATGCCCAGTAACTCCCCCCCCCCAAAAAAAAAAACCAAACACACACCCAGGGAGATTGGGGAGCAGGTGGACACAAAACCTGCCCTTGGGGCCCATACTAAGCTTGGACAGGGACTGGTAGCCCCAGGGCCCCAAACTCAGCCCCATCTCCTTCTGTGTGGTGGGCAAGGTTGAGGGCTGGGTTACAGTTTCCCAACACAGAGAAGCAGGTGGGTCTTGAGTGGGACCATTGCCATTTTGAATTTCCTGTTCCTTTCTAGCCTGGGAGCCTGTCACAGTTCGCTGTTCGAGCAGCTCTGAAGCCTAAAACAGCCTGTCGTGAGGCTCAGTATTTCTGACACATGTCCTGAAGAACGCCACACTATCCAGGGACACAGAACACCCAAAGGTCCCAAAAACACTTGTGGGTGTTCCAGCAGCAGTGAGGAAGACTCGGAGCAGCACCTTCACCAGAAGCCATGCACGCAGAAGCAGGGCACAGCGGAGCAACTCGGGTAGGACAGCAAAGGCTCACACAGCAAGAGGAAACGCACACACAGGCTTAGTCAGCCTTAGAGAGGACACTGCTGGTGCCTGGACCCCAGGGAATGGGAGAAGGGATGTGCAGGTTGCACATCTGACGAGGAGCTTGTATCCGGATGTATAAAGGATGCTCCCGCCCACACAAACAATTAAAGAATGGGCGAAGGCCTGGCATGGTGGTGCACACCTGTAATCCCAGTATTTGGGAGGCTAAGATAGGCGAACCACAGATTCGTTGCCAGCCTCAACAACATAGTGAGACTCTGTTTCAAAATAAAAAATAAAATAGGGCTGGGAAGGGGTAGCTCAGAAGTAGAATGCCCATGGGTTCAGTCCCCAGTACCAAACAAAAAAAGAGAGAGAGAGAGAAAAAAAAAAGGTCTGGGGTATAGCCTGGTAGATTCAATACCGTGTGTGTGTGTGTGTGTGTGTGTGTGTGTGTATCTCTCTTACACACACACACACACACACCCCACTGGGAGAAGCAGGGGTTGATGGCGCATGTCTCTTAGCAACTTGGGAGGTAGAGGGAGGAGCACTGAAAGTTCGAGGTTCAGCCTGGGCAACTTTGCCAGACCCTGTTTCAAAGTAAAAAATAAAAAGATAAAAAGGGTTCCTGGTACAGTGGCACACGCCTGTAGTCCCAGTACTTGGGAGGCTGAGACACAAAAGAATCACAGGTTTGAAACCAGCTTTAGCAACTTAGTGAGGACCTGTTTCAAAATAAAAAGTAAAGCCAGGCGTAATGGTTCAAGCTTATAATTTCAGAACTTGGGAGGCTGACACCAGAGGATCCAGGTTCTCGGCCAGTCTCAGCTACTTAGTGAGGATCTCCACAACTGTTTCCAAATAAAGAATAAAAAATAGAGCTGGGAGCCGGGCGTGGTGGCGCACGCTTGTAATCCCAGCATTCGGGAGGCTGAGACCGGAGGATCCGGGTTCGAGGCCAGCCTCAGCTACCTAGTGAGGCACTCCGCAACTTAGTGAGACCCGGTTTCAAAATAAAGAATAAAAAATAGGGCTGGGGGTGTAGCTCGGAGGTAGAACGCCCCCGAGTTCAATCCCCAGTACCGCAAA
>PVLC010047796.1:0-10967 GCA_004027655.1 Graphiurus murinus
AAAAAAAAAAAAAAAAAAATAGGACTAGGAGTGTAACTTGGAGGTAGAATGCCCCGCAGTTCCATCCCCCGTACCAAAAAAAAAAAAAAAAAATCACATTATATACTTTATTTATTTATTTATTTTGCGGTACTGGGGATTGAACTCAGGGGCGTTCTACTTCCGAGCTATACCCCCAGCCCTATTTTTTATTCTTTACTTTGAAACCGAGTCTCACTAAGTTGCGGAGTGCCTCACTAAGTAGCTGAGACTGGCCGCGAACCTGGATCCTCCGGTCTCAGCCTCCCAAATGCTGGGATTACGAGCGTGCGCCACCACGCCCGGCTCACATTATATACTTTATTTACTTTTTGTGGTACTAGGGATTGAACCCAGGGGTGTTCTACCTCTAAAATACATCCACAGCCTATTTTGTTTTGTAACAGGATCTCTCTAAGTGGCTGAGGCTGGCCTTGAACTTGGGATCCTCAAGAACTGAGATTATGAGCATGAGCCACCACACCTGGTTCACATTGCATGCTTTTTTTTTTGAGGGGAGGGGCGGTAATTGGAGATTGAACCCAGAGGCATTCTACCTCCGAGTTACACTACCAGTCCTATTTTTTTTTTTTTAATTCTTTATTTTGAAACAGGATCTCACTAAGTTGTGGAGAGCCTAAGTAGCTGAGGTGAGGCTGGCAGAGAACCAGGATCCTCCAGTCTCAGCCTCCCAAATACTGGGATTACAAGTGTGCACCACCACACCTGGCCCCAGTGCCATTTTTATTCTTTATTTTGAAATAGGGTCTCACTAAGTAGCTGAGGCTGGCCTTGAACCTGCGATCCTTCTGTCTGAGCCTCCTAAATACTGGGATTCCAAGCTTGTGCCACCACACCGGGCTCACATTGTATGCTTTAAATAGTTATAATTAGAGCCGGGCGAAGTGGCACACGCTTGTAATCCCAGCATTCGGGAGGCTGAGACCGGAGGATCCGGGTTCGCAGCCAGCCTCAGCTACCTAGTGAGGCACTCCGCAACTTAGTGAGACCCTGTTTCAAAATAAAGAATAAAAAATAGGGCTAGGGGTGTTGCTTGGAGGTAGAACGCCCCTGAGTTCAATCCCCAGTATAGCAAAAAAAATTAAAAAATAAATGGGTATAATTTATTGTGTGTTAATTATATCTCTACAAAGCTATAAAACAAACTCAGCCCAGGCTTTTCTGAAGTTCTTCCCTTGGCTTTATGGGCCCCTCTGTTGGGCATCCTGTGGCCAGCTGCCCCTCACCCCACCCAACCATGAGCTCCTTGAAGGCAGCGAGGACCACAACGGATTTGCCTTCCTGTGCCCTGAGCCTGGTTGATGAGTCTTACTACTTGTTGAGGCTGTCTTCGAACCTGCAATCCTCCTGTCTCAGCCTCCCAAGTGCAGGGATTACAGGAGTGTGCCACCATGCCCAGCGAGAACATCTTTTTTAAACATTGCCCAGACTCCATCAGCACAGATCCAGTGGCCCGAGACCTACAGCCAGCCCAGAGAGCAGTTCAGACTAGAAAGTGCAAACCACAGCCAGGCGTGGTGGCGCATGCCAGTAATCCCAGTACCTGGGAGGCTGAGACCGGAGGATCTGGATTCGTGGCCAGCCTCAGCTACTTAGTGAGGCCCTTCAAAACTTAGTGAGACCCTGTTTCAAAATAAAGAATTAAAAACAGAGCCGGGCGTGGTGGCGCACGCTTGTAATCCCAGCATTCGGGAGGCTGAGACCCGAGGATCCGGGTTCGAGGCCAGCCTCAGCTACCTAGTGAGGCACTCCGCAACTTAGTGAGACTCGGTTTCAAAATAAAGAATAAAAAATAGGACTGGGGGCGTAGCCTGGAGGTAGAATGCCCCTGGGTTCAATCCCCAGTACCACACACACACACACAAAGTAAGTAAAAAGGGCTGGGAGTATAGGTAAGAGGTAGATGCCCTGGGTTCAATGACCAGTACCGAACAACAACATACAAAAATTTAAAAAGTGCAGCCACTGGGACACTTTCACAGGCTTGGAGCCTGAGTAGGACTGCAGCTCCCAGGCCTGGCTCTGCTCGACCCAGGAGATCCAGCGCGGCTTCAGCAGTCTAAAGCGATGAGCTGAGGGTTGCAGGCAAATCCAGGCCCATGGTTTATATCAGCTGTGTACACTTGAACTCCTAAGCTTCTAGTTCCTCATTTGACAAAATGAGGATCAAAACCAGCATGTCCTGAAGGGGATGTGGTGGGGATGAGATCAGTTTAATGTGTAAGAAGCTTAGAACCCGGCCTGGCACAAGAGGAAGCACCCAGTTAGTCCTTGTTGCTGTTTGGTCAGAGAGACATCGAGTTCCCCTTTCATGACTCAGCCAGAGCCTTTTGTCTAACTAGAACATTCTGGAAGGTTCTGTGCTATGGGTGTGTGTGGGGGGGAGAGGGGTCACTATCATCTGACAAGCCTTGTTCTTTTTCCTTCAGGAGTTTTGAATCTCACGTTCCTTACCTTTATTTTTTTTTATTTGTTGCGGTACTGGGAATTGAACTCAGGGGCATTCTACCTCCGAGCTACACCCCCAGTCCTATTTTTATTCTTTATTTTGAAACCGAGTCTCACTAAGTTGCGGAGTGCCTCACTAGGTAGCTGAGGCTGGCCGCGAACCCGGATCCTCCGGTCTCAGCCTCCCGAATGCTGGGATTACAAGCGTGCGCCACCACGCCCGGCTCTTACCTTTATTTTTTACTCAAAAAATGAACTTGGCTTTTGAAATATTTTCAACTATGCATAAGAAGTACAGAGAGAGAGCCGGGTGCAGTGGCACACACTTGTGATCCCAGTATTTAGGAGGCTGAGACAGGAGGATCATAGGTTCGAGGACAGCCTCAGCAAATAGTGAGACTCTCATTAACCTAATGAGACCCTGTTTCAGGATAAAAATAAAAAAGGGGTGGGGGTGTAGTTCAGAGGTAGGATGTCCCTGAGTTCAATCCCCATTGCCACACACACACACACACACACACACACACACACACAGAGTACAGAGAATGTCATTTTATTTTATCCCTTGGTACTAGGAATTGAATCCACAGGCATTCTACCTCCGAGCTACACCCCCCAGCCCTTTTTTATTTTTTACTTTTATTGGTGCATTAGAATCTCACATCATAATGCAGTTCATAGTGATCATGTGTGTGTGTGTGTGTGTGTGTGTGTGTGTGTTTTAAACAGAGTCTCACTAAGTAGCTAAGACTGGCCTTGAACCTGTGATCCTCCTGTCTCAGCCTCCCAAGTACTGGGATCACAGGCGTGTGCTACCACGCCGGGTGAGAATTTCTATAGACCTTCATCCAGGTGGACCAGGTTGGCTTTTTGTCACATTTTTTCTTTGGCGGTGCTGGGGGTTGAACCCAGGGTCTCGTGCTTGTGTTGCATTTGTTTTTGTCATGTCGGTTCTTGCTTCTTTCCGTCTTTCCCCACCCGCTCCTCTGAGAGTAAGCTGCATAACGTACCCCTTTACCTCCAAATTCTTCAGCACGTATTATACCCGAGGGCAGTTTCTCGAAACTTCAGTACAATTATAAACATGGGGAAATTCGACTCTGACATGAAGTACATGTGTATGCATGTGTATGTGTATGTGTATGTGTATATGTATATGTATATTTTTTGGTACTGGGGATTGAACCCAAGTGCATTCTACCTCTGAGCTAAACCCCCAGCCCTATTTTATTTTATTTTTATTTTTTGTGGTATTGGGGATGGAACCTGGGGGCCTTCTACCTCTGGGCTATATATACCCCAGACCTATGGTATATTTTATTTGGAAACAGGGTCTCACTAAGTTGTTGAGGCTGGCTTCAAACCTGCAATCCTCCTGTCTCAGCCTCCTAAGTACTGAGATTACAAGCGTGCACCACCATGCCTGCCTGTATTTTTTTTTATTTTGAAACCAGGTCTCCCTAAGTTGCTGAGGGTCTTGCTAAATGGCCATGGCTGGCCTTGAACTTGCCATCCCCCTGTCTCAGTCTCCCAAGTACTAGGACTATAGGCATGTGCCACCAGGCCCATATAATAAACTCACAAGTTTATTATATTGCGGGGGGAGGGGGCAAAATGGTACCTCTAATCACTTAGGGTTTTTATTTTTATTTATTTATTTATTTATTTATTTGCAGTACTGGGGATTGAACTCAGGGGCATTCTACCTCCGAGCTATATCCCCAGCCCCATTTTTTATTCTTTATTTTGAAACCGGGTCTCACTAAGTTGCGGAGGGCCTCACTAGGTAGCTGAGGCTGGCCGCGAACCCGGATCCTCCGGTCTCAGCCTCCCGAATGCTGGGATTACAAGCGTGCGCCACCAGGCCCGGCTCTCTTAGGGTTTTTAGCCGGGCCCAAGAATAAAACTGACATAGATTGACAGGAAAAAAGCCTACTCGAGTACTTGACGTGCGTGTACGTGACTTAGGAGCCCTGATAAGGAAATGAAGGTAGAAGCGAGTCAAATGCTTACACGCTGAGTTGGAGCAAGGCAGGAGACTGAAATCATGGCAAGTCAACAGAGAAGTGACAGGGAAGAAAAGGATTCGCTTAACAAGCTTGGCTTGAACACGTTTCTCCAGCTTGGACTTCCTGCCTCTGTCTAGTGATGGCTTCATCCGTGTGTGTGTGTGTGTGTGTGTGTGTGTGTGTGTGTGTGTGTGAGTGACTGGGGATTGAACTCAGGGGCATTCTACCTCCAAGCTACACTGCCAACCCTATTTATTTTTTATTTGGAAAGAGGGAGGGTCTTGCTAGCTAGGCATGGTGGTACATGCTTGTAATCCCAGTACTTGGGAGGCTGAGACAGGAGGATCATAGGTTCATGGCCAGTCTCAGCTACTTAGTGAGGCTCTCTACAATTTAGTGAGACCCTGTTTCAAAACAAAGAATAAAAAAGGACTGGGGGCTGGGGGTGTAACTTGGAGGTAGAATGTCCTGGGGTTCAATCTCCAGTAAAACGCACACATGCATACACACACACACACACACACACACACACACACACACACACCGTATACTGGATTCAAATATTACCAATGAACATGCTTTCATAGCTAGTTCCCCATCCAGGGTCGAGCATAAGCTCCTGCACGGTATTTGGGTGTCCTGCTTCTGCATTCTGTCGTGGGATAACGCGGTCCCACTCGTGGGTCCTTGGCCTCCGTGATAAAAAGAATTTTAACACGTGCCAGTCAGGAACAACAGGAAGGTCTTTATTCAGGGAGATCAGGGAAAACAGGTAAGCAGAGATCTGAGTCACAGAACAGGAGGGCAGGCCGAGAGCACAAGGGGCAAGGGAAGGGGGTCCTTCCCTTTTTAAGAGGGGTGGGCACAGAAGAAGTCTGGATCCTCCTCTTCCTTAGGTACAGGTGGGCGATAGGTGGGCGTTCCAAAAGAGGGTGGGCACAGGAAAAGTTGGATCCTCCTCTTCCTTAGGTTTCAAGATGGATCCGACCTTGACTGTGAACCTCAGGTGGGGTCAGGGCTTCCGGGGATTAGGGTGTGGGGTTTCCCAAGAAAACTTCCAAGGGGTGGAGTTAGCATAAAACTCTCCAGATTTTAAAAACTATATTTTTCCTTTTCCTCCCAGTGTCTCCTTCCTACCTAAATTTTACTCTTCCTATTCTACCTCATCAATTCTACTTCAGGATATACCACCAGCCCCTTTGTTTTTGTTTTTTATTTTTGAAACAGGGTCTTAGCCTGGCGCGGTGGCCCATGCTTGTAATCCCAGTACTCGGAAGGCTGAGACCAGAGGATCCAAGTTCATGGCCAACCTCAGCTACTTAGTGAGGCTCTCTGCAACTTAGTGAGACCCTGTTTCAAAAATAAAGAACAAGCCAGGTGTGGTGGCGAATGCTTGTAAACCCAGCACTTGGGAGGCTGAGACAGGAGGACGGCAGGTTCCTGGCCAGCCTCAGCTACTTAGGCCCTCTGCAATTTAGTGAGACCCTGTTTCAAAATAAAGAATAAAAAATATGTCTGGGGCTATAGCTCAAAAGTAGAATACCCCTGGGTTCCATTCCCAGTACTGCAATAAAATAAATAAATAAGTAAATAAATATAACACAAGATAGGACTGGGGGTGTAGTTCGGAGGCAGAATGCTCCTGGGTTCAATCCCCAGTACCTTAAAAAAAAAGGGAAAGAAACAGGTTCTTACAATGTTGTTGAGGCCCTCACTGTGTTGCTGAGATTGGCCTAGAACCTGCCACCCTACTGTTTCAGCCTCCCAAGTACTAGGATTACAGGCGTGGGACTGGACTTCAGCCAGGCTGATGTTCCCACCTTGAAGTGGGTTCCCAGCGTCCATGTCAGCGGACTCCATAATCTAAAGTGCGAGGTTCCCAGAACAGGACCTAGTGCACAGCAGTGGGGTCCCTGAAACTGGACCGCAGGCCGGGGGCGGGGGCAGGGGCAGGAGGAGGGGCTGCGGGCTTTGCTGGATGCAGATCTCTGCTCCATCTGCCACGTAGTCGCCTTCCTGCCACGACTCTGCCCCAAGGGATTACAGAGGAAGCAGCTGGAACCGTGACTCAGCGAAAACAGACCACGGGACCGTGACTCAGCAGAAAGCTGCCCGGGACCGTGACTCAGCAGGAGCAGCTCCGGAGTGGCTTGCTCAGCCCCGCCCGCCTCGCGCGGAGCCGGGACAGCCAGGTCCTGTGCAGCGGGGACAGAGGCTGCTCACGTCCCGGCCCTCGCCCTTCGCCCTCCCAGCTCTGACAGGCAGCGATGACCTGCTGTGCTACCAAGATCGGGCCAGCGAGCGCTCCCTGTGGATGGTCACTAGGCCCCTTAACAAAGTCCCGCTCAGCTCCGCAGCAGGGAACTGGGACCATCCTTGACCCCACCCCTTTTAAAATATTTGTTTGTTTGTTTGTTTGCAGAACTAGGGATTGAACCCAGGGACATTCTGCTACACCCCAGCCAGAGACATTCTACATCTGAGCTACACCCCAGCCCTTTTTATGTATGTATGTATGTATGTATGTATGTATGTATGTATGTATGTATGTATTTATAGAATTAGGGATTGAACCCAGGGACATTCTGCTACACCCCAGCCCTTTTTATTTATTTTTTTTATTTTGAAATGGTCTCATTAGAGCTGGGCGTGGTGGCGCATGCTTGTAATCCCAGCATTTGAGAGGTTGAGACCAGAGGATCCCGGTTCTTGGCCAGCCTCAGCTACCTAGTGAGGCACTTCCCAACTGAGTGAGACCCTGTTTCAAAATAAAGAATAAAAAATAGAGCTGGGGGTGTAGCTCAGAGGTGGAATGCCCCTGAGTTCAATCCCCAGTACTGCAAAAAAGAAAAAAAGAAAAAAAAAGAAATGGTCTCAAACCTCTGATTCTCCTATCTCAGCCTCCCAAATACTGGGATCGCAGGTGTGCTCCCCCATGCCCAGCTTAGAAATTTCTCAATTTTAACCACTTAACAGAGAAGCTTTTTTTTTTTTTTTTTTGCGGTACTGGGGATTGAACTCAGGGGCATTCTACCTCTGAGCTATACCCTCAGCCCTATTTTTTATTCTTTATTTTGAAACCGAGTCTCACTAAGTTGCGGAGTGCCTCACTAGGTAGCTGAGGCTGGCCTTGAACCTGGATCCTCCAGTCTCAGCCTCCCGAATGCTGGGATTACAAGCGTGCGCCACCACGCCTGGCAACAGACAAGCTTTTGACAGTATGCTAATTGAAGCCAGAACAAATACATCTCCATCAGGTCATGGGAACCCTTCAGTGAACCCTAAGGAACTGATTAGTGGTTGATCATAATGGAATGGGTTAGAAAGTGGAAGTGCGCCGGGCGTGGTGGCGCACGCTTGTAATCCCAGCATTCAGGAGACTGAGACCGGAGGATCCGGGTTCGCGGCCAGCCTCAGCTACCTAGTGAGGCCCTCCGCAACTTAGTGAGACTTGGTTTCAAAATAAAGAATAAAAAATAGGGCTGGGGGTATAGCTCGGAGGTAGAATGCCCCTGAGTTCAATACCCAGTACTGCAAAAAAAAAAAAAAAAAAAAAAAAAGAGTCACTTCTCAGCATTTTATTTGCTGTTGCCTCTGTATTCTCCTTGGAGCACCTCAGTTTTGGATGCTGCCATTGGGATTTCTACTGCTGTGTTACGTGAATAATAGGATGTAAGTGACATTATCATAAGGTTGTTTTTTTTGGTTTTTTGTGGTATTGGGTATGGAACCCAGGGGCCTTCTACCTCTGGGTTACACCCCAGACCTATTTTATATTTTATTTGTAAACAGGGTCTCACTAAGTTTCTTTTTTGTTTTTTTGTAGTACTGGAGATTGAACTCAGGGGCATTCTACCTCCAAGTTACACCCACAGTCCTATTTTTTATTCTTTATTTTGAAACAGGGACTCAGTAAGTTGCGGAGGGCCTCACTAGGTAGCTGAGGCTGGCTTCGAACCTGGATCCTTCGGTCTCAGCCTCCCAAATACTGGGATTATGGGATTACAAGTGAGCGCCACTACACCCGGCTTCTCACTAAGTTTCTGAGAGCCTCACTAAGTAACTGAGGCTGGCTTTGAACCTGCAATCCTCCTGTCTCAACCTCCTAAGTATTGGATTTACAAGCATGTGCCACCACGCCTGGCATAAGGGCTCTTTGTAAAAAAAATTTTTTAAATTTAAAGAAGGTGCATACATTTTATAGTCTGGCTATCAGTTTGATATCTTGCTGTCAGGTGTGTTTCTCAATCTGTATTTATTCATGGCATCAATAAATGTTAACGAAGCTGGGTGTGGTGGCACACACTTGTAATTCCAGCATTCGGGAGGCTGAGACCTGAGGATCTGGGTTCCTGGACAGCCTCACTAGGTAGGGCCTACCTCGTGAGCCCCTCCGCAACTTAGTGAGACCCTGTTTCAAAATAAAGAATAAAAAAAGTGGGGCTGGGGGTGTAGCTCGGAGGTAGAATGCCCCTGAGTTCAATCCCCAGTACCTCAAAAAAAAAAAAAAAAAAAAAAATAGGGCTAGGGTATAGCTCAGAGGTAGAATGCCCCTGAATTCAATCCCCAGTACTGAAAAAATAAATAAATAAATGTTAATGATAAAGCTGGGCATGGTGGCACATACTTGTAATCCCAGCATTCTTGGGCAGCCTCAGCTACTGAGTGAGGCCCTCTCCAACTTAGACCCTGTTTCAAAGTAAAGAATAAAAAGTAGGTTCAATTTCCTGTACTGCAAAAATAAATAAATAAATAAATAGGACTGGGGATGTAGCTCGGAGGTAGAATGCCCTTGGGTTCTATCCCCAGTACCACACACACACACACACACAAAATAATAATGTTAATGATAAAAAGAATAAACTAACAATCAAGTGGATTTTAAAGGAAATCCCTAAGAGCTGACGTGGCTGGCACGGGTCTGGGCCTCTGGACTGGCTGGGTCTCCTGGTCCTGCCTGCCGCCCCGCTGGTTCTCATTGTTGTGTCTGTGATTCCTTGTGGGCTGTTTTTGTGTCTCAGGTGACAGGACCGTGCAGGTGTCTATCATGACAATTACTCCTTGGTCACCTGCCAACCTGTGTCATCTGACATTCCAACATTCGCAGTCCCCACCCCACAGACATTCTGCCTATGCCCAGCGCTCAGGGGACAGTGCCAACCTGTGTCATTCCACCCCAGGGAGGACCTCAGGGCGGGTCATGTGGCAGTCCCCAGGAGTTCCGCACTGGGCTGGGTTCATGGTGACCAGGGCCCTGTAGATGTCCACAGTGGATCAGTCACTGCAGGCTCTTCCCTGATTGCTGCTGCGTCTGTCTGGAGGAACAAGAGCTGGGACTCCTCCCTCGCTGAGTCCTCAGAGCACCGCACACTAGCGTCAGAGCAGGAGAGGTGACAGCAGTGACAGGCCTACAGGGGACAGAGACAGGATTTGAAGCTGGAAATGCTAAGTCCAGATCACTGAGCCGGGGAGGGGAGGCTGAGAGAGGCTCATGGGATTGAAGGCAGTGGGTGGCGGGCCCCTAAGTTCCACTTATCTGGCAAGCAGATTTTTTTTAAGGTGACCTGTTCAAAAGTACACACCTTGTAAACTGTGAACCCCAGAGGTGGGGCCTCCTCCTCTTTCTCCTCCTTGTTCTTTTTTTTTTTTTTTTTTGTGGTACTGGGGATTGAACTCAGGGGCATTCTACCTCCGCGCTATACCCCCAGCCCGATTTTTTATTCTTTATTTGAAACAGAGTCTCACTAAATTGTGGCGGGCCTCACTAAGTAGCTGAGGCTGGCTGCGAACCTGGATCCTCCAGCCTCAGCCTCCCAAGTACTGGGATTACAAGCGTGCAGTACCACGCCCGGCTCCTCCAGTCCTATTTTATCTTTATTTTTATTTTGCATTACTAGGGATGGAAACTAGGGGCATTTTACCTCTGAGCTACACCCCCAGCCTTATTTTTAATTCTTTATTTTGAAACAGGGTCTTACTAAGTTGTGGAGGGTCTCACTAGGTAGCTGAGGCTGGCTGCGAACCGGGATCCTCCAGTCTCAGCCTCCCAAATGCTGGGATTACAAGCGTGCGCCACCCCGCCTGATTTATTTTTAATTCTTTTGAAACAGGGTCTCACTAAATTGTGGAGGGTCTCACTAAGTAGCTGAGGCTGGCCTTGAACCTGCGATCCTCCTGTCTCAGCCTCCCAAATACTGGGATCACAAGTGTGTGTCACCACGCCTGGCCCTATTTTATTTTTGAAACAGGGTCTTACTAAATTGCAGAGGCCTATAAGCCGGGCGTGGTGGCGCACGCTTGTAATCCCAGCATTCGGGAGGCTGAGACCGGAGGATCCAGGTTCGCGGCCAGCCTCAGCTACCTAGTGAGGCACTCCGCAACTCAGTGAGACTCTGTTTCAAAATAAAGAATAAAAAGGGGCTGGGGGTGTAGCTCGGAGGTAGAATGCCCCTGAGTTCAATCCCCAGTACC
>PVLC010047797.1:0-10967 GCA_004027655.1 Graphiurus murinus
GCACACACACCCCAGGCTATGGTGAAAGCCACGTGTACGTCGTTTTAAATACATTTCCCACCCATTCCATTGTCCCAAGTGCCTGGGAGGTGGGCAGGGTGAGCGTTCTCCTGCTCATTTTCGAGGTGAAGGGAGCTAGGCCTGGAACGAGGGGTTCCGATTAACTGAAGCCTTGGCCCCCGGCCTTGTTTCCACGGCTGGGTCACGAGGCCCCGCAGCTCACACAGCTTCGGATGCCCACCGTGTGCTCCGGAGTATTCATCAGCCCTCCCTGGCAGCTGCAGGGGCGGGGAGGCTGCTGCCTGCGCATGCGTCAGGTAGGGCCAAGGACGGGCTCTGGGGCTGTTCAGCTGAGTGTTTCTCTTAGTGGCCTCTGGCCTTGGACTGCCCCCCTTCTTCTGTGCACCTCTCAGTGGCCTTCTTAGCTCCTGCGGGGACAGCTGGACCTGCCCTGCAGGGCTGTTTGAAGTCTAAACAAGCTCTGCTCCCAGGATGAGGCCGTAGCCCTGCATGTCCTCTCTCCTCTGTGGCTCTGGGACCAGGCTCCCGAGTTCTCTGGACGAGGTAGGTCCCTGCAGCCACACCAGGTCACCTCCCAGCGACCTGCCACCTCCACTCCTTTCCTTTCCCTCTGAGCGCTCGGCACAACCTCTACGGTCATGATTTATTTATCCGCTATATATTTTCAGTCTCTCCCCAGCCGACTCCCAGCTCGGCCAGGGCAGGGTTTGTGTGTTTGGTTCTCTGCTATGTCCCCAAGGTTTGAAAGAGCAGCCTGTCCCCAGCCGACTGGCACCCAAGCCTGGGCTCCTCTGGACTAATCAAGCTGCCTGTTTTCTTTCCATAAGACAACGGCGGCACCCTTGCGGTGGCCCTTCCCCTCTGCCCCTCGCCCCACGGCCCCTCGGGTGTGGCTGGATTCGAAGCCTTGGGGCTTGGGTCCTGCTTTCTCCGCATGGCATACTCAGCAACTCTCTTTCTTCCCATTTTTGACACGAGGATCCAGGCCTCTCTGATCCCCGAGGTCTCATTGTGGGCCAGACCATCTGTTCTAGCGGAGAACACTTGGGTATAGATTAAAATTGGTCAGCCTGTTAAAAATCCGTTTTCTCACGTTCAAAGGGCAGAGGTCTCTCGGCTGCAAATGTGACAAATTCGGAGACAAGCTTCCGGGGGCTGGGTGCCCGCGGGAACAAGCGTCCGTTCAGCGGGTGCGTGTGCTCCCGGGCGCTGGATGTGGCGAGACGGCCGTTTCTCTCCATATTTTAACTCGACTGGCCCTCCGTTGCACGGCCGTGCTAATGGGCAGGGAATATTACCGTGACATTCTCGAATTATGTTTAGTGATGTGGCAGAAACAGAAAATTAATTTCGCTCATTGACGAGCCTGTCAGTTTACTCATACTGACTTTTCCCGGCCTGCACCACAGATGGCAAAGTTCACATCCTATAAAATACATCATTATTAACATTGTCCTGAGCCACTGTAAGTCTGTGGGTGCTGGGAGGTAGGGAGCCGTGTCTTCAAATCAGATATGTCTTGAAGACTCTGGGAGCATATGTGTGTTTACATTTTATATTATATAAATTATATTATATATTCGTATTTTATATTAAGGGGCCCCAGAAGCATCTTGAGGAAGTTGTCTTTGCTCATCTCCCACACCCAGTTCTAGTGCATAAACTGCTTGATTCCATCCCCTTCTTTCTTCCGAGCTGTCGTGGCCACTTCTGCTCCGGCTTAGGCCATTGTGACGTTACGTCTGGGCTCTTGTTTCCAGTTCCTCCCTGTACAAATCCATCTTGTGTCTTACACCCACAGTGTGTTGGTGCCGCTCCTCACTCTAAAGCTTCCTGTGGCTCCCTCTTGCCTTCAGATTAAACTCTGTCACACAAAGGCCATCCTGATCTGTCTTAACCTATGACACGCCCACCTTATGACCTTGTTTTGCAACCACATCCTGTTCAGGGACTGGTTAAATTGAGATCTCGGGCTTCTTTGTAGATTCTGATTCTAGAGGGGCTGGGGAAACTGTATATATATATATATATATATTTTTTTTTTTTTTTTGTACTGAGGATGGAACCCAGGGGCATCATACCTCCAAGCTACACCCCCAGCCCTGTTTTTTATTCTTTATTTTGAAACAGGGTCTCACTAAGTTTCGGAGAGCCTCCCTAAGTAGCTGAGGCTGGTTATGAACCCAGATCCTCCAGTCTCAGCCTCTCAAGTCCTGGGATTACAAGCGTGTGCCACCACGCTGGGAAACTGTATTAAAGAAACGAGATGGTGTGGTGTGGTGGGCCACAGGCCGGCCACCTGCTCAGACCCAGCCAGTCTTTGTGCCACGTCTCTTTCTTCCCCGTGCCGTGAGCCTCTGGCCCATCGCCCCATCTCTAAGCTGAAAAGCCCCCTCTGCTGGGGCGGCTCACACAGCCCCTTACAGTCTGCTTGGACCTGACTTCTCATGATTTTTGTTGTTGTTGTTTTGGGTACTGGAGATTGGACTCAGGGTCATTCTACCTCTGAGCTACACCCCAGCTCTTTTTATTTTGAAACAGGGTCTTACTAGGTTGCTGAGAGTCTCACTAAGTTTCTGAGGCCAGCCTTGAACCTGCAATCCTCCTGTCTCAGCCTCCCAAGTACTGGGATTGCAAGCATCTTCAGGACGCCCTTCAGCAGCCTTAGCTGGAACACGAGTAGAGCCGCCCGCCCGAAGCCCTGGTTCTCGCTTCTCTGACAGAATGGCCGGGACGCTTGGTGTAACTGCTTTTGATGTTCATCACAATCCACATCCTCATGGCACATTCCAGCACTTTAGAAATATTTTCAGTTCTTAGTTCATTTCCTCATCTTTTGGAAGTCATGCACATGCACCAAATTAAAAAAGAGTGGGTGCCTAGGAGATGCCATGAGGTTGCTTTGTCCAGTGAAGCACCGGGATGGGACCAGGACGCAGAGGCAGTGAGGGTCCAGGAAACAGGCAGGTAGGTGTCACAAGCCCCATGCGTGTGTCCTCAGGGTGGCTCGTGGAGTGGCCCTGGGTCCCCAGGAGAGGGGACTCCACAGGATGAGCTCGGGGCTCTGGGTTCTAGGTGGAGAGTCATCCATGAGGTCACAACCTTTGCACCTGGGTGCAACGGGGACCCCTCCTCCAGCTCTGTCCTGGCCGCAAGAGACCTTCTGGGGATTCCTACAGCATCAGAGGCGACTTCCTGACCCCTCTCTACCTTGGTGATTCCTAAAGAAACCTCTACTCAGGCCCCACCCCCCACAATCTCCACTGTAGTGCAGCGCCCCACCCCATCCTGTTGGTTCATCTGAAGAAAAGCCTTTTGTTGTTACTGGGATTGAACCCAGGGGCATTCCACCTCTGACCTACACCCCCGGCCTTTTTTTATTTTTATACATTTTTTTGACACGAGGTCTTGCTAGGTTGCTGAGGGACTCACTAAGTTGCTGAGGCTGTCCTTGAACCTGCGATCCTTCTGTCTCAGCCTCCCAAGAACCACGTCTGGTTCTGAGAAGAGCCTTTGAACCAGGTGTTGTGGGGCGGGCCGGTGTCGGGGTGCTCCCTCGCCTCTCCTTTTCCCAGGCCAGCCTGAGTTTTCAGTGGGAAAGGTGGGTTTTCCCGTGGCAGAAGTCTTTCTTTGCTCAGGACTTTTTCTGAAGCCACTGGGAGTCTTCCTGTGGGGGAGGGGCTCCCCCAGAGCCAGGGCCGACCAGAGCAAGGCCCCCCTGGGCTTCTCTCCTATAATGGGGGATCACAGGCAGCACCAGCCTGGGATTCACTCCGCCCCAGGAGAGGCCCGAGATCCTTGCCTTCAATTACACACCTGCCCTTCTTTTCCCTTCGGCCCCGGGATCATAGTCCTGGTGGGTTCCAGCCTCCCACCCTCTGCTTGCTGAGGATGTTGGAGTGCTCGGTCATTCCTGCAGCCTCTGACAATTTGCATCAATATGGCGCCGGCAGTCTCTCTCTCTCTCTCTCTCTCTCTTTCTTTGGGGAGTGGTGGTACTGGGGATTGAACCCAGGAGGATTCTACCTCCAAGCTACACCCCCAGCTCCTATTTTTTATCCTTTATTTTGAAACAGGGTCTCATCAAGTTGCAGAGGGCCTCACTAAGTAGCTGAGGCTGGCCACAAACCTAGATCCTCCGGTCTCAGCCTCCCAAGTACTGGGATTACAAGCATGTGCCACCATGCCTGACCGTTGGCAGTCTCTTAAATGTAGCCCTCTGCCTTTGAGTGGGTCCCAGCAAAACTGGGTGCCTGGTTTTCAAATAGTGAGACAACGGGCCATCAGAGGAGAACGCTGATCTGAGTGTGGATGAGGAAGACAGTTCACAAAGGCCCGGCAGGCAGTGGAGTAACCTGCGGGCAGAGGCCATGTTGTCCAACAGCCATGGGCCCCAGCACCACCATTTCTCTCCGGGGGCTGGTGACTGCTGACCACACGTCCCCAGGAGCTGCTAGCCAGGTGATGGTGTGGCACTGAAGGAGAGTGTGGGGTCAGGGAGACAGCTGGGCAGAGGTCATCGAGTAGCTGGCCATGGAGAACCATATGGTAGAAAAGGCTTTCACAGATGGCTGTAGCCGAGAAAGTTTTTTTTTTCTTCTAGGAATTAAAGGGCAATACCTCTCTCTGGGTCACCTACATGCTACCCATAGTAGATCATTTTCTGGTACTGGGGATTGAACCCAGGGGCAGAGCATTCTTCCTACAAGCTAGACCCCACAGTCCCATTTTATTTTCTATTTTGAAACAAGGTCTCACTAAGTTGCTGAGTGCCTCGCTAAGTTGCCGAGACTGGCCTTGAACCTGTGATCCTCCTGTCTCAGCCTCCCAAGTACAGAGATTCTAGGCATGGGCCACCACGCTCTGGTGGATCAGAATCTTAATCTTGACTTCCAGCCTGGTGCGAACGCTGGTTCCTGATTCTCCAGCCATGCTGATTCAGAGTCCAGCCTGAAACTTTCCAGGAAGCCCTCTTGGCTTGTCTGGCAGAGCTGGTCATTCTATCCTCTCCTCCTCCAAACGTCACTTAAACTGGCTTTCCTTGTATTGCGACAGCTCACCTGGTAGGGGCTGGCTGTTATTTCTTTCTGCCCTCGAGCATGCGCTCTGGGCTGGAATTCACACTGGTGACTCAGAAGATGCGTGTAGGATGCACAAACCCCTCCCAGTACCATCCACCTGCTAGGCCCTGGGGGTCATCGTTTCCTAGTCAGGTCAGGCACCTGCCTCTGAGGTAGCAGTCCATGGGGACCCCCCGGGAGCCCCCACACTGCCCGAGGCTCTTCTCCCCTCCTCTGGTCTCCAGATTCCTGCTGCCGAGCCTGACCTTGGGCACCTCTGTTCCCAAGCACTGTCAGGCAAGGTGGGGTGTGTCCCCTGCGTGCACAGGGGACACTGCGGCCCCTGGAGGGGAGGGGTCTTTCAAGGCCCATGGCTCCACAGTGGCGGGGCCGTCACTTAGATCTTCAGAGCTCCAGTGCAGTGGGTGGATTCTTTTCTCTCCTGCTCTGCAGGAATTTCTCAACGGCCGCTACTGCCCAGACCTTTGAAGACATCCCTTCTGCTTTGCCAGCAGAAAAAGGACTCACTACCCATTTCTAACCTCTGCAGGCTCAGCTTCTGGATTCTTCTGCATTGAGTTCCTCCTCCCCTCAGCCCTCACCAGATCTTTATTTCACATTGACTGGGAGCCAGAAACTCACAGCAAAGTAGAAATTATCATCCCCTTCAGGTGTGGTGGCTCATGCCTGTAATCCCAGTACTTGGGAGGCTGAGACAGGAGGATCACAGATTTGAGGCCAGTCTCAGCAACTTAGTGAGGCCCTTGGCAACTTAGTGAGATCCCGTTTCAAAATAAAAAAAAATAAAACAGGGCTGGGGGTATAGTTGGAAGATAGAATGCCCCTGGGTTCAAACTTCATTACCCCAAAAAAGAAAGGAAATTATCATTCCCATTTTCAGGATGAAGATCTGAGGGCCCGCAAGGCTGAGGCTTGCTGTAGGTCAGAGTCAAAAAACGCAGCAGAAAGGATTCAAACCCAGATCAAGCTGGCTCTTCCTGCGCCCTGCTCCCCTCGGCCCGAAATCCTTCATTATTGATGTCTAGGGAACATCTGGTCGGGTATCTAGAGCAACAAACCTGCGGGAAGGAGCCCACCCTGTGATTTATTTGCTCTGAGCTTCCCAGGATATTTTTTTTCCTCCTCTCCAAATGCAGCGTTGCCTGCCATATTCCCACCTGAGGTCATTAGCCTCAGCAGAGGTTAAAAACAAAGTGTTTGTGTCCATCCATCTAATTGCGCAGAAACCATCAAGCCCTCATTACCATCAGCCTAATTATTTTGAAATCCAGCATATTATCCTTTCCCACAATTAGGCAGATGATCAGCATTTGTCCCACCTGCCCAGGGACAGGAGGTGAGCCCGGAGCCAGCGAGGTGGAGGGGAGGGGCCCAGGGGCTGCCGCGGGAGGAAGTGAGCTGTCTACACTACAGGCACCCACCACCTGCTCCCCATGGTTCTCCCCCCGCCCCCCACCAACCTGCAAAGCCACTAACAAGAGTTTCATCTTAATGAGCAGGGAAGCTGGGATGCAACTAGTCGAAGGGGCCATCGTTACCGAGCTGGATCCTAACCGTCACGCTCAGCTTTCTGGGCATAAATAAAATGCTTACCTGGACAGGGCGAGACAGGCCGGCCAGAAGGTGTCTCGGAACAGTTTCAAGCCTTAGCACCTGGGTTTCTGTTCGTCCACTAGTAAGGGCCGTCCTGTCTTCGTGCTGGAGTATTTGATCTTTAGCACTGGAAATGACTCCGGGGGGCAGCCCTGTGAGCCGAGGAAGGACTTTACACGACAGTCTGAACTGTACCCACGGCATTGGAAAGTTCGGCATGGAAGAAAGTTTGGTGGTTGGTGCACTGAATCCCTTTGTTTTTTTAGAAACGAGGGGACTCTTCTGCAGAGGTAAAATCGTGTGCCTTAGTGTCGTGCACCTGCAGACGGGAAGCTGAAAAGAGATGGATTCACAGGAAGGAAAGGGAGAAAGGAGAAAGGAGATTCACACAGAAGGAGGAAAGAACAGAACAGAAGAAAACAAAACAAAAATCCCCTGCAGCTTTAAGTCTAAGAAACTCCAGGAACACCCTCACCTGTGTACCCCAAGCTTGCTTCCCTCTGGACATAAACTCTTAAAAGCCTTCAGTCACGGGTACTGTGAGTCTAGATGATTCAGACGATTCTTGCCTATGCCCATTGCTAGCTTGTACAACGTGAGTTTTTTTTTTTTAATTTTATTTTTTTACGAAATAAAGCCAAGGGAAAATATCATTAAAGACTTATGACATGGGCCTATTCTAAGCGTTATCTATTGGCTGGATGACGTCAGCCTAGAGATCGTAAAGAGCTAGGCCCAGGCCAAGGTGACTCTCCCTGTCCTCCATGACTAGAGAATCAAGCTCGTCAGACCAACGCTGCCCCTCTGCACTTCCCATGACTGCTGCTTACAACATTCCCTTAAAAAAAAAAAAAAAAAAAAAAAAGCCCAAAGCTGGGCGTGGTGGCGTGTACTTGTAAACACACTACTTGGGAGGCTGAGAAAGGAGGATTGCAGGTTCAAGGCCAGCCTCAGTAACTTAGTAAGACCCTGTTTAAAAAAAAAAAAAAAAAAAGAGCTAGGGGTGTAGCTTGTAGCTTGAATGCCCCTGGGTTCAATCTCTAGTAACACACACACACACACACACACACACACTCACATACACACACACAAGCCTGGCATGGTGGTGCGCGCTTGTAATCCCAGTACTTGGGAGTCTGAGACTGGAGGATCCGGGTTTGCAGCCAGTCTCAGCTACTTAGGCCCTCTGCAGCTTAGTGAGAGCCTATTTCAAAATAAACAAAAAGAAGATGAAGAAGAAGAAGGAGGAGAGGAGGAGAAGGAGGAGGAAGAGAGGGAGGAAGAGGAGGAAGACTAGGAGAAGGAAGAGGAAGAGGAGGGAGAGGAGGAGGAGGGAGAGGAGGAGGAGGAGGAAGAAGAGCCCAAGACCCCAAAGGCGAGCTTCACTCCTGAGCGCCTGCACTTCTGCCCACTCCTTGCTTTCTTGAATAAATCTCCCTGCTTTCCTGAATAAATCTTTACCCCTCTTTGATGTACCCTGAAACTCCTTTCTGTGGCATTAAGTCAAGACCCTACCAGGCACCATGAAAGTATATTAAAAACAAAACAAAACAACAACAAAAAAGAACCAGCCAGGGCTGAGCAGAGTTCCCCTTCTTCCTTCTGGGGGACCCCCTGGGACCCCTCCTGGTGACAATAGGGGGGGGCATTTACTGACACCTCCTGTATGCCCAACCTTGTCTGAGGTGCTCTGTGTGGGTTTGACTGCCACATATGTTCCCACCAATCACATTTATTTTCCCCATTTTATGGATAAGGAAACGGAGGTACGGTTTAAGCACCGTGGTCTATACAGTATTAAATAGCAGAGCTGAGATCTGAACCCAGGGGCCTGGTGCAGATTATCAAAGCACCCCCCACCAGCCCTGCCCAAGTACCAACCAACCAGCGCTGAGGGTCAGGCCACTATGCAAGTGAGCCCTCTGTCACCTTGCAGGACTGTCCCTTGGGTTGCTTCCAACACACTATCACAAAGAAGTCACTTGTGTCTCCCTCCACTCAGCAGCCGGGAGTCTGGCTGGCCAACAGCACTGATATTTAAATTTATACAGTGGAGTGTGGCAGAGGGCGCCACCGCCTGTGGGCATCTGGCCTGGCTGTGCGTGGTGGCCGGGTCCCTGGATGATCTGGAAGGGCAAGGAGGTCCTGGCTAAGTTGTGGTTGGATGAGAGGTGGGATGGGGCCAGGGTCACAGAGCCAAGCGCAGATGCTCCTTGACTTGTGATGAGCACTGATGGTCCTTCATGAGTCGATGGTACCTTAAGCTGAAAGTGCATTCGCTACCCCTAGCCTCCCGCACATCCCGGCTCAGTAGCCCGCCATGTTGGATGCCTGTGGCTTTCCGCTGTCCAGCATCCAGGAAGAGGAAGGGAGCACGTGCAGCCACCTGGGAAAAGATAGCATTCAAAATTCCAAGAACGGGCAGGAACTGGGGAAGGGTTACATGAGAGATGTGTGCATGTATGCCTCGACCAGCTTGTACCCAACCAGGATGTATGATTACGATGCACCAATAAGACAAAAACTCCAAGTACGATTTCCATGGGAGTGGATTGCTTTGCCCAATCATGAAGTTGAAACTTCGTGGGCTGGGAGCACCTATAGTGGTGGGTGGGGAGGAGCGTGCCCCGTGCTCCCTCTGTACCCACAAGTGGCTCTCTCTGAAAGCAGGCAGGGACCAGCGCCCAAAGAGGCTGCCCCGGCCCATGGGTGGAAGTGTCCCCAGCTACGTTCAGAACAACCTGCCCTGGTCTCCTAGAAGCTACCATCTGTGTCCTGCAGTGACTGGGCGCCCGCACTCGGCTCTCGATAGGAAACAAGTCAATCAGGAGCAGGTGGCTTCCTGGGGCCTCGCCTTCCCCCAGCAAAGCATGTGACGGAGGCCGCAAACCTCAAGGCGGCGAGGGCTCTCTCTGAGGCTAATTACCAGCTAATTACAAAGGCCGGCAGCTTCCCAGGCCCCTTCTCCTCCACCCGGGGCCTCAGCTGCAGGGAGTCTCCAGGCTGTGCCTCTGAGGCCCTTTCCTTAAGTCCAGAAGCCACAAATAAAGTCACCAGGTTCCCACTGCCGTGGTTCCCCGGGGCCTGGGTCAGCCTAAGCTGAGTTCAAGCTCCCCTCCACCTCCCGCCCCAGGAGACCTCGGGCGGCTCTTTTTCTCTCGGTCTCTGTTTCTCCGTCTCTAACACGGAGACAAGCAATGTTTCCTGCTGTATTTGTGTTCTAGGGCGGCCACAAGAAAGTGCCACACAGAGAGTGACTTGAATGACCAAGTTCATGGCGGCACAGGTCTGCAGGCCGGATATCTGAGAAGGCGTGTACTCAGGCCTGCGTGCTCTCGGAGGGCCAGGGAAGGGTCTGTCCCAGGCCTCTCTCCGAGCTTCTGGTAGCTTCTCGGCTTGTGGCTTTTTGTTTTCCTCCCTTTGATAAGGACACAGTCACATTGGATTAGGTCGCGCTGACCTACTTCAGCGCGACCTCATCTTAACCAATGACGTCTACCATGACCCTGCTTCCAAGTAAGATCACAGGCACAGGTGCTGGGGGTTAGGACTTCAGTGTCCTCTTTTTGGAGTGTGGGGAGAGGGACACAACTCAATTCGTAATAGAAGGTAAGAGGAGATGCCAGTGTTTGATAGAAGAAGATTCCAGCCAGGGAAAGCAGAAAGAAAGCGCGGAAAATGGATGCAGCCCACAGAGTTGGTGGAAGACAGACGGGGCATGGAATGGAGTCTCAAGGTAAAACAGGAGACCGAAGCTCAGAGATAGAGACAGAGACAGAGACAGTACGAGTCCCTGCTTGTCTGGGGCACCAGGGTGGAAGCGCCGGGCACTTCCTCCTCCTCACCTGGCCGACCCCGCCCGGTCCAGTGAGCGCTGAGGCCGATGGACCCAGCGGGTCACCTGGTCCTGGGGAACTTGTCTTGTGGAGCGCCAGGCAGAACCTGCGGGATTCTGTTGAGGGCCTCGGCCACCTCCCTCTGGAAAGAAAAGTGTCCTTGCAAGTAGATGGAAGAAAAGGAGGAGCCGGGCGTGGTGGCGCACGCTTGTAATCCCAGCATTCGGGAGGCTGAGACCGGAGGATCCGGGTTTGCGGCCAGCCTCAGCTATCTAGTGAGGCACTCCACAACTTAGCGAGATTCGGTTTCAAGATAAAGAATAAAAAATAGGGCTGGGGGTGTAGCTCGGAGGTGAATGTCCCTGAGTTCAATCCCCAGTACCACAAAAAAAAAAAAAAAAAAAAAAAAAAGGAGGGAAAAAGGATGGAAGGAAAG
>PVLC010047798.1:0-10967 GCA_004027655.1 Graphiurus murinus
ACTGGGGGTTGAACTCCGGGGCATTCTACCTCCGAGCTATACCCCCAGCCCTATTTTTTTATTCCTTATTTTGAAACCGGGTCTCACTAAGTTGCGGAGTGCCTCACTTAGGTAGCTGAGGCTGGCCGCGAACCCGGATCCTCCGGTCTCAGCCTCCCGAATGCTGGGATTACAAGCGTGCGCCACCACGCCCGGCTCCCAACTGATATTTAAACTTGACCTTTTAACATGTGGTTGGGTTGAGGTTATTTTCTTTCTTTTTTTTTTTAATAACTGATTAGAATCCAAGTTAGTGGTTCATCAAAGAAAAGAGGTTATTTTTCTTTAATGATTTTCATATTTATACTACACAAGGCACCTCAAGTGGAGATCAGTATGGGCTCCGCTAAACAAGACCGGCTGCGTTTTAAGTCTGTGAAGAGTCTAGCAAGCCACAGAAATCTCCTGCACACACATTCCAGAAGGCTTAGGAAGCTTTCTGCTTGTTGTTTCTTTTGCCATCTCCCCTGATGAGAGGAACCATAACTATGACATTCTTTTTAAGGTAAGAGAGGAAGGGAGAGAGAGGGGGGAAAAAAAAAAAAGAAAGAAAAACTCCATCCCTTGATGGGGATGAAGGCCAGGCAACATCCACAAAACATACTTGGTGTTTCGTTAAAGCAGAAACTGCCCGGAGGGTAAGACAAGGAGCAAATATATATTTGTTTTTGATGCCAACCACCTGAAGCATCAAATCTTCCCCACTTTTTAAATTTAACCTCAGTGCATCAATATTGCTCTGAAGAGAAATTCAGCTGTCACTTGCCAGATGTCTGAGTGCAAATTGGAAATCCTCGGAGCAGGCAGAGGGAATGAGTCCCTGTTCCCCTTGCAAGCTCTTCAGATGAAATGCAAATGACAGAAGCTGCAAGGCAGGCCCAAACTCTCATCCACAGCAAGACCTTGGGGAAGCACCACCAGGGCCTGGGAATCCCACAGGTCCCTGAGACTAGAAGGAACCAGTGCAGCCCCCGTGAAGGGGAGGAACCTCACCCATTGCACAGCCAGTTAGGAGGCGCCCTCTTCCCAATAAGAACTTGGCAGGTCTTTATCCTGCTGGGATATGATCTTGGGAAGGAGTAGGCCTCCCTCTTCTTATATGCAACCAACCTTAGCACCAGGAACTTGCAGCCGAGCATGTGAGCCCATCCAGAAATACATCTTGAGAGAGCCATGTGGATTAAATGACACATTCTAGAACCAGACAGGAGCCACTGAACCTCATGCCGGTGTTCCGTGGCTACTTGGGAAACACTCAGACGTCTCACAAGCAACCACTTCCTTGGTGCCGTGATAAACTTTAGAGTATAAAGGGATATTAATATGGCCTCCAGTTTAAATATCCTGTCTGCAAAACCAATCAAACCAGAACAGAACAAAGGGTGCTAACCCCGTCCTTGTCAGAGTACTCCAAAAAAGGCAGGAAGCCTGAGAATAATGCCTCTATAAGCAAAAGTTCCACAAAGACCCTTTTTATGTCGGGCATGGTGGCTCACACCTGTTAATTCTAGTACTTGGGAGGCTGAGACAGGAGGGTCACAAGTTCAAGGCCAGCCTAAGCAATTTATTGAGACTGTCAGCAACCTAGTGAGACTCTGTTTCAAAAAAACCAAAAATAAAATTGGGCTGGGGGATGTAGCTCAGAGATAGAATGCCCCTGGGTTCAATCCCTAGTACTGAAAAAAAAAAAAAAAATTAGCTCCCCCTCCCTGCAAAATCCAGTAATATCTAAAAATACCTACAGATATTTTACAAATATCCTAAAGAGAAAAAAAAAATCAGTAGAGCTACACATAGAACTGAAAGTTATGGTTTTTTAAAATTTTTATGTGCATATGTTGGTTTCTCCTACTGGGGTCATCCAACTTCAATTACCAACCCTTTGGACACTTTCTGTGTTTCCAGCATAAAGCATGTGTGACTGTCAGCATCTCCACAGATCCTGTGGCCCGAGGAAGGCACAGGATGTCTTTAAAGACTCATCCCATCCAAGAAACGGTGCCACTGGAAACCCAAGGTCCCTTCTGAGCTGGGCAAGGTCCCTGGAAGGAAGAGCTCTGTTCTCTTCAGGAAACAAAGTACGGCTCTTCTGTGTGGGTCCAGAACACAGGGAGCTGGCCATCCTTCTGCTTCTCCAGCACCTATCATAATACCTGGGACGGCACGTAAAGCCCTGGTGACTCCCTGAGACTGGGTGGGAAAGTCAAACATCTCTCTGCTTCTCAATTCAAGCCATTTTAAAGGTAGAGAGAGCTGGGTATGGTGATGCATGCCTGTAATCCCAGTTCTTGGGAGGCTGAGACGGGAGGATCACAGGTTGGCGGCCAGCTTCAGCAACTTCAGTGAGGCCCTCCGCAACTTAGTGAGACCCTCTTTCAAAATAAAGAATTAAAAATAGGGCTAGGGGTGTAGCACAGAGGTAGAATGCCCGGGGTTCCACCCCCAGTACCACAAAATAAATAAATAAGTAAGTAAGTAAGTAGGTAAAGAGAAAGACCTCACTTTGATCCAATATGAACCCCTCCATTTCTGTACCTCTGTTCCATCCACATCATTTCTGGTTTACTCCAACGATCTGCCTCCCAAGACTAGAAAACTCCAATTCATGGTGGCTTTAAAAAGTCTTAGTGCACTGATGTCCACCCACCCTCTCCCTGTGCACAGTTCACACGGGGGGGGGGGGGGGCAAATAAAACAACAGCTCCCTCTGCCTCCATGACTGACTAGTTGGTGAGACATTTCAGGTCATTTGGTGATGATCAACAGGTCAATATTACAAAACAGGAAACAAGGTTAAAGTAGCACAAATTCAGATGAAATACACAGCCAGAAAAGCACATGGAATGCTTTGCAATATAACTTGTCAGCAGAAAATAATTAGCGCTAAAAGACCACACAAATAAAGGCCTGGGAGCTGGTGAGATCTGGCCGCCTGGCATTCACCTACACCACCTCAGAATAAAGGTACTTGCTCACACATTTTGCCAAGAACAATCTATTCCCATGACAGTAACAGGATACTGCTTAACTCGGGCCATCACCTCCGATCCCAAGAGGGTTAGTTAACAGTCAGGAAACAGAAACCAGACAGGAAGGACCCTGTCCAAGACACGAGAGGTGGGGGAGAATGTGGCTCAACCATCACACCGGGCCTCATGACACCAATCTGGAAATGTTCTTGCTGAAGCAGCTCTCACAAAAGAGGTCGTGACTCTTTCTACATACATATCCAGTTTTCAGCATCCAGACCCTATAGAGTCTTGGCCCTGTTTTAGATCCATTAAACCAACTGGCAAGACCTGGTGCTATGTTTGGACAAATTGTCCGCCTCAAGTGTTAAAAGACTTGGTCGCCAGCCCGTGGTACTACTGGGAGGTGGTGGAGTCTTTAAGAGGTAGAGCCTGATTGGAAGTCTTCCGGTCCTATGGGGACCCTGGCCCCTCCTCTTTCTCCCCCTTTGACTTCTCCCCACCATGAGTTGAGCAGCTTCCTTCGCCGTGCCCTCCTACCATGATGTACTGCATTGCCACCAGCCCCAAAGCACTGAAGCCAGCTATGGACTGAAACCTCCAAAACATGAACCAAAATCCACCTCTTCTCTTTATAATCTGATTGTCTCAGGTATTTGTTATAGTAACAGAAAGCAGACTAACAAACCTGGTATCCGGACATAGCCAACTCCCCTTCTGCGAAACAGAGTCATCTCTCATGGCAACAAAGGCTCCATTAACCAGCATCCTGCTGCCATTAAAACTCTGCTTTCTTTGATGGACAATTTTACAATTTATTCACTTTTCATCTATCACACCACTCATTATGATGTCCCCAGGGCAATTTAATTCCCAATTAATTCCCAACTACGCTAATCACCAACAACTCATCCAAAAGGCCAAAAGACGAAGAAAGGAAAAGAACATGTCTCTTCGGCGGAGGTCCTCATAAATACAAGGAGAACTCTGAGAAATCTTTCTGGGTGGTTCTCAGCTCAGCACAGAACCAGCCTTTGGTTATCTGAATAAGGTATGCCATAGTATCAAATTTCTCTTATTGAGATGATTGTCCCTATTTAAATTATTGAGATAATTATCCCTATCCCTCTTATTGAGATGATTGTCCCAGCTATGGTTTCCTGTAAGCTCCAATAAATAGTTAACGGAACCCAAAAGTTTTGAGTGATTATGGCGATTTTTCAAATTGAGACAGAGACAGAGAAAAAAGAGAGAGAGAATGGGAATACAAAGGAAGATTGACCATAAGCCAAAAACTAGAGGAAACACTTAAGTTTTAATCCCGGCCCTACGTAGCGGGAGTACAATCACGGCTCTGTTGGTTGTATAAAATCTTCCATATGTAGACACAGTTTAAGGGATTCTTGAGGGAGAACGGTTGCTTGCAAGACACTCCGCTTTACAAAAGAAACATCATCGGGAACTCCCCAGCCTATTCTCCACGCTCCCCAACAAAACTCCTACCATGAAAACACACAAGACACGTGGTGAGCCTCACCTAGAGCAGGCGTCATGGCAGTCATGGGCCCTGCGGGATCCAGCTGGAATCCGCTCATCATGAACTGGGCGTCCGAGGCGGCGCTGTCCATCTTCAGGTTGGGGAGGTTCATGTTCTGGGCCAGGTAGTACTGGTACAGCTCGGCCTCGGCGGGCGAGGGCAGGCTGCCGAGGCCCAGGTGGCGGTTGTGCTGGATCTGGGTCATGTTCTGCTGTAGCAGCATCATGTTGTGCATGTGCTTCTCGCTGGTCATGTGGATGCGGAGGTTCCTAGCCACGTTGGTCTCGTAATCGCACACCTCGCACCGCCACGTGGGTTTGGTTTTTGGTTTGGTGGGCGAGGGGGCCCCGCAGGAGCTGCTGATGTTGGCCGCGGCTGCCGCCGCCGCCGCCGCTGCCGCCGCCGCCCCAGCCGTGTGGCTGAACACCTGCTCCCCCCCTCCGTTCTGCAGGTTTTGCATGTTGTTGAGATGCTTGTCGGACTGCATATGAATACTGAGGTTGCCTTTGGTAGTTGTGGAGTAGTTACACACCTCGCAGCGGAAAGGCTTGTAACCACACGTGTAGCTCTCGCCTCGTGCCAACCGGGGGTGGGGCTGCCCGCTTTTGCAGTAGACACAGGAGCCCCCCGGCTCCGGGTGCTTCTCCTTCATGTGTGCCTCCAGCGTCTGCTGGTACTTATAGTGCCAGTTACACTTGGGGCACTTGAGTGTCTTGCACGAGTTACGAGAATGCATCATGGTCATGTGGCCGCCCAGCGAGCGGGAAGAGCCCAGGACCGTGTCGCATTTGGGGCACTCCACGCCGCTCCCCGAGGGGCACTCCCCGACCCCCAGCTCGCAGAGGGAGCCAGCGTGCTGGTGATGGGGGACGAAGCCCCCATCGTCGCCCTCTGTGCTTTCATTTGGTTCCGGTGCTGTGGCATTGTCTTTATTGGCACTTTCGTCGGCGAAGTCCAGCCTCCTGCCGCCCTCTGCCACATTGGCCCTGACGCCCTCACTGTTAAAGCTTAAACGATTCCTCCTGTTCGCACCATCAAAGACAACAAAGGAAGAAGCGGAATTAGAACTAGTAGAAGCTGTGCCCCTCGACAAGGTCTGGAGCACATTAGGCATTAAGGGGGAGTTAGAAATGCTTTGGTTTGAGAGAGCAAGGTCCTTTTTGCTGCTGCCACCTGCCGTGGCCCCGGGCTCCTCGGGGGGCCTGTCCTCCAGATCGTCGTCCAACTCGCTTGGAAAGAGTCCTTTGCAACCCTCGTCTTCCTCCTCCTCCTCTTCTTCTTCCTCCTCTTCCTCCTCCTCCTCCGCCTCTTCTTCCTCCTCTTCCTCCTCCGCCTCCTCCTCCTCGGCTGGCTCTGCTTTCTCGGAGAAGCAATCCGGGTCGCCCGCTTCTTGCTTCTCTCCCTCGGCTGCCCCAGAGTCCTTGCCCTCTGAGGATTTGGTAGGACTGGAAGCCAGAGGCCCCAGGGGGACTGAGGTAATGGGGGTCTTCAGGACCGAGCTGGTGAGCCCGCCAAGGTTCAAGAGGGTGCTGGGGGTCAAGAGGTCAGCCTGGGGCTGCTCGGGGCCAGCAGCAGAGCCGGCTGGGAGCGCCTCCTCCCCTTCCATCCGAATGCCACTAAATTTACCATAAAAACTGTGTCCGGGGCCTATGAGGTTACCTGTGGAAACTAAAGGGTGCTGAAAGTTTTTGGTTTTTGGTTCCAGAAAACTTACAAGGGGTTCCTTGTCTTTGCCAATCCCTTGGATGATAGCGGAGATGTTCTTATTGCTAAGAATTTTCCGCTCGTCCTCGCTCAGGGTCATTCGATGGTCGTGCACCGCGTGGGTCACAAAGGAACGGACGTACCCGAAGGACAGCTTGCACAGGAAACACATCAGGATGGGCTTCCTCTTGCCGTAGAGCACGAAGCCATCGAATTTGGACAGGTCCACATTGTTGGGAACATCTTTGGATACGCAGGAGCTTTTGGCAGAACCGTCGCTGTTCAGGTAATCCTTGTTGCTTTTGTGCCGCACGTCGAAAACGCGGAAGCTGTGCAGGACGGGGCTGAACCCCGCCAGGGCTGAGGTATTCGGGAACGCCTGGTCTGAGCCCTCAAACCATTTCCCGAAGGATGAGGCTATGTGAAAAGTGTTGATGATCTGCGGGTAGACGGGCGCAGCACAGGAAGGGTCCCCCTGCTTGCCCCCCGCCCCGGGGAGGGAGTTCAGGAAGAGCGAGGGGAGAGGCCCGCTGCCGCTGCCACCGCACGCGGCCCCGCTCTGGGTCAGCTGGCTCAGGCTCTCCACAATGTAGGCGGAGCCGTCCGGCTGGTAGACGATCTCCCCGGCCAGGTTCTCCACGTCGCTCTCCTCGTCGCCCTCCTCGCCGCCGGTGTCGCTGGCGCTCTCCTCTCGCAAGGCCGGCAGGGGGCGCGCGCCGGGGCAGTGGTGCTCCATGTAGGTCTGGAGGCTGGCGAAGGAGGCCGAGCACTCGTTGCAGCTCACCTCCTGGCTGGCGGGCTCGGTGGGCGCCCCGGTGGCGGCGGCGGCGGCAGCGGCGGCAGCCGAGGCGGCGCTGCTCTCCGGGAGGCGCTCATTGAAGGGGGTCCTCAGGCTGTCCAGGGGCCCGTGGCTCTCGCCTGCGGGCTGCTCCATGCTACTGGGTTTGTCGGGGAGGTGGGTGCTGTTGAGTTCAGTCCATTGCCGGTGCTGAGGGATACCGCACCCATTGTCCTTCCCCGAGACGACGGGCGAGTCACAGCCTTCCATGGTAAGGCCTGCCGGGAGCTTTCATTGCACCCAGTACGGAGGATCGGACCTGAAGGGCGGAGGCAAGGGGGGAGGAGGGAGAGAGGGGAAAGAGAGAGAGAAAGGAAAGAGGTTAGGAGGGCCGAGGCTGAGGTCCCGCGCGCCCACACACACACAGAGCGCTTGCTATCCACACCCATAACATTGAGCCTGGGTGGCCAAGGACCTGCCGGGGGACCTCGCCCCAGCACCAGGCAGCAGGCACAGAGACCCGGCATGGCATCACGGCCCACAGGGTCCAAGCATGAGCCGGGGTCACAGAGAAAAGGGGTCAGGGGTAGCCACCTCTTTGGCCTCAGACAGCCAACTGCTCTACCCTCGGAGACCCATTAGAATTTCCCTTCCTGGCCAGCAGGGCTTTGACTCAGGACAGGGCAAAGAGCAACTGAGGATGGAGGCTAATCTCTCCAGCCCCTTACGAGGTCACAGGCAGAATAGAGGTCCTGCCTCATACAGACGGCCCACACAAAGTCACCCTGACTGATCACACTATCAGTGCGACAAGGGACACCAGGGAGGGATGAGTGGAAGACAGTTTAACAAACAAACAAACAAAAAGGCAAATTAGGATATCCTCTCTGATCTAGAGAAATCACGCTGCTGTTCGTTTCTTTGCTGGCTGTGTCGGGTTCGAGAAGTTTAAAGACAGTCTCTGAAGATTGCAAGGGTTAGAGGGCCAGAGAACAGGCCTGGACACACACTCCCCCCAGATTCCCCAAGAGGGCTGATGGCTGCATCCCTCAAAAGCATCTATCCCATCTTCCAAGTACTGAAGCTGAGGGGCTAAATCTCAAAACAGGCCCACCCCACTCTGGCTACCAAACAGGAGAAAAGAGAGGTCCTTAAATTCCCATCTCCTCTGTTGCAACCAGGCAGCCTCCCTTGCCTGTGGCTGGCTTCGGAGGAAAAATGCGTAGGTGCAAAGCGTGAGCCTGACATTTCCTGTAAGAACCAACCAGACTCCCCATTTGCCAATGCCCCCTCCAGCAGCAGCCCCACCTCGTCCTGTCTGCAGGGAGTTGGGTCACTGTGTGCTCTATGGGGTCTGCTATCCTGATCTTCGCCTGAGCCCAGATGGCAGCTGGGCTCGGGGAGCCCCGCTTCCACACCTGCCTCTTGGTTATTAGCAGCTACTCAAGCAGCTGTCCTTCAGCCCTGGGGCTTTTCCGCTTCCGACTCTGAAGTGCCACTGAGCTCAACTTGCCCCCTGAGACCTCACATCCCCGGGGAGGGCAGCATCAGATCACCAGCATCCTCACAGGGGCATTTCCTCCACTGAGACACTGCTCCTACAGGCAGCTTAGCATCTCACATAGCCCTGATCCTTCACCTACAGACCCCAGGGCATCCTTCCTCTTCGTCTCCAGATGAAGGTTTTGGCTACATTTGGTCTCCCTCCAACCCCTAGATCCTCCCATCTTCTCTTTTTTTTTTTTTTTTTTTAATTATTATTTCTGGATTCTTGACTGCATGGTGAGACAACAGCTCCCCCTCGGGAAAAGATGGAGAAGGCAGGTTTACCAGAAGTCTTGGGAGAAGTAACTTTGGGAAGAAAGAGCCATGGTTTGCTTAAACCACAGATGCACACGTGCCCATCAGATTCCGTAACAACAGAAGTCCCATGTATCTTAGAAACGATTCTGTTCATTTGAAACAGAGGTGACGATGCTACACCAAACACAACAGCAAATGCACTGGGATGTCCCGCAAGGCTTAGCTGAGATGCAGGTGAGAATCCAGGTTGGCTCTCCTTAAGGATGCTGCTGATTGGCTGGACGGCACCTGATTGACAGCTTAGGCCAAAAAGGTTGGCAGGCCTGAAGGGGTGGGAGGGTTAACAGCCCGATTGTAAAATCAATGTCATAAATGCTTGGTAAGTTACAGGAACATGCGGGAAGGGGAGGCCACGATTGATAAAGGAGAACAGCTTTGATGCTGCACCAGGGACTTGTTTATCGACAGCAAAGCCAATCTCCTCTCCAGCCTGGGCTGGGCCAGAGAAGCCTGCAAGCGTTTACCAATTAATTGGTGGGCTTTTCTTGCTCTGTTCTCTTCTTCCTCCTCTTCTTCCATAAACTATCCAGCCAAGAGGCTGGGACTTTAAAACAAAACAAACTCCCTTACTTCATTTTCTTTTCCAAAGCAAGTGTCAAGAAATCGTGACTACTTCTAAAAGACAGATGACCCCGTGGTGGAGACTCTAGAGCCTACTTATATTAAACCCATTAAGACATAGGTGGATCAGTATTCCATTTCCAGATCCGTGCTGCCTGCTCTGGGCTTCCTTTCCGTGCACGCTTGACAAGGAGAACCCTTGATGCTCTTGCCAATAAGCAATGTGTGGCTCATGGACTAGTAGCACTATCTTCACCGGGGAGCTCCTAAGAAATGCAGACTCTGAGCCAGCCCCCCCCCCCCCCCCCGCAGTGGCATCTACATCTTGACATCATCCCCAGGAAACTCAAATTAAAGCTTGAGACACTCTCAGCTTCAAGACATCTTCATCAGATAGCCCAGCTTGTCTGTGCCTGGCACCTGTACTGCTAGGCAACCAAGGAAGGATGCAAGGTCTTAGCCCTGCGAGGTGCAGGAATAGGGATGGACAAGGTGGAGTGCAGCGCTCACATGAAGAAATCTCTTCATCCTGCCCAGTCGGTCCTGCAGCTCAAGGACCTCGGGGTATCCACCACTCTCCCACCCAGCCGGCCGGCGAGCTCGCTCTGTTTATCAGCCAGTCAATAAGAAAAAGGTAGTTCTTACTTAAGGAGGCAGAAGTCAACTCGGCAGGTCGATCAGCCCTCTGTCTGTAAACATGGTTTCCCGTAAAATCAATGATCTTCAGTTACAGAGGGCAGCCTGGGAACCAAGTGGGTCCCCGCGCTTTCACGTGCGGCCCCGCCAGCCGGCATTCACACGCCTGTCCTCAGACACCCCACCCCCAACCAGGCCCTGTGCCCCGTCCCCAGCTCACCAACAGGCCCTGCAGCCTGCTGCTTCTTCCACGGGTTATACTACAAATTCCCTCTAAAAGTCCAGGTGTGCTGCTCACAACCCCCAACATTATACTCAATACAATTGTTTTTAAGAATTGAGTTAGATTTTAATAGTGCATATCTCTCCAATGACAAAGCTCAAGAGAAGATACAGGAGATCTAGCTAGCTTCTGTACACACACACACACACACACACACACACACACACACACAGAGTCTCTCTCTCTCTCTCTCTCTCTCTCTCTCTCTCTTTAGCATTTAATCTGCCTCTTAAGAGGTTATCTTACACAGAAAAGTTCCAACACCTTCACCAAGAACACCCCCCATCCCACCCCTTGTTTCTCTCCCAAGTCAGCTTTCCCTCTATAAGGCCCGCTGTATCTTTACAAGTATTAACCTTTACAGCCGGGCGTGGTGGCTCACGCTTGTAATCCCAGCATTCGGGAGGCTGAGACCGGAGGATCCGGGTTCGCGGCCAGGCTCAGCTACCTAGTGAGGCACTCCGCAACTTAGTGAGACTCGGTTTCAAAATAAAGAATAAAAAATAGGGCTGGGGGTGTAGCTCGGAGGTAGAATGCCCCTGAGTTCAATCCCCAGTACCGCAAAAAAAAAAAAAAAAAAAAAAAAAAAAAAAAAAA
>PVLC010047799.1:0-10967 GCA_004027655.1 Graphiurus murinus
CCCAGCATTCGGGAGGCTGAGACCGGAGGATCCGGGTTCGCGGCCAGCCTCAGCTACCTAGTGAGGCACTCCGCAACTTAGTGAGACTCGGTTTCAAAATAAAGAATAAAAAATGGGGCTGGGGGTATAGCTCGGAGGTAGAATGCCCCTGAGTTCAATCCCCAGTACCGCAAAAAAAAAAAAAAAAAAAAAAAAGAAAGGGGTAGAAGTGGTATGTGAATCCAGCCAGTCTGCTTTGACCAGATCAACAATCATGGATGCCTGTTCTGTACCCAGCAAGACCTGGCCCCTTGTGTGTGTGTGTGTGTGTGTGTGTGTGTGTGTGTGTGTGTGTTTGTGTGTGAGAGAGACTGGGGATTCAACCCAGGGATTCAACCTATTTTATTTTTATTTGGAAATGGGGTCTCACTAAGTTGCTGAGGCTGGCCATGAACCTGCTGCAATCCTGTCTCGGCCTCCCAAGTACTGGGAATACAGGTGTGTACCACCATGCTCGACTGAGTCCTCCTCTTGAGAAACTTCCAGACTGGTGCCAGACTGAGCGCCTGATGGCTGGTTGTCAGTTTGACCTCCAGGAAGAGCTTAGGGAATGTCTCATAAATTAAAAAGAGCTGCTTTCTCCACTTCCTACCCTCAAGCCCTGTGGAAAACTGTCTTTTTTCCTTTTTTCAAGTACTGGGTATTGAATCCAGGGGCACTCTACCACTGAGCTACATTCCCAGCCCTTTTTATTTTATTTTGAGACAGGGTCTCTCTGAGTTGCCCAGGCTGGCCTCCAACTCAGCCTACCTGCCTCAGCCTCCCGAGTACCTGGGTTTACAGGCATGAGCCACCACATCCAGCTGGAACAGTATATTTGAACCATCCCTATATGTCATTGCTTTTTTTTTTTTTTTTTAATGTTACTGGGAATTGAACCCAGGGGCAGTCTACCTTTGAGCTACACCCCTATTATATTTTTTATTTTCAAATTGGATCTCACTAAGTGGTAGAATACCTTGCTAAGATGCTGAGGCTAAACCTTCAATTCTCCTGTCTCAGCCTCCTACGTACTGGGATTACAAGTGTGTACCACCACGCCTGGCACATCGCTGCTTTTCAGATCTGACCGCCCGAGGAACCTCTAGAGAGGCCTGAGGACCACTGAGAAACGCTGACTGAAGAAATGAAGGCAGTCTGAGCAAACCTCTCGGCTGTGAGTCAGACCTTGTGATATTGTAGCTGATAAGCAAGTTAATTTACTGTGTGAACATCAGTCATAGGGGAAGGTTGCCTGCTACCAGGTGACATTTCTCAAACCTGGGGACCCTGAGGCTATATCTGGGGCCCAAAGAGAACCACATCAAACCAGCCCCCACCGCAGCCTGGGCCTGGCCCTTACGTACATCCTTCTTTGCTGATGAAGGCCCCCTGGGGAGCCTGAGGGATGCCTTTCCACACAGTGATGGGCTTGGGGTAGCCAGGGTCTGTGGCCCGTCGCTCCTCGCTGTAGCGCCAGTACCGCTCGCCTTTGAAAAAGTAGGTCTTGCCCACAGGTTCCCACCGCAGAGCCGTGTCGATGCCCTCACGGGGCAGGCAGCTGCCCAGCTCCCCCAGGCTGTGGGGGTACCCAGGTTCCACTGTCACCTCCTTAAACACCCAGTACTTGTCACCTGTAGGCAAGAGGAGCCCAGGATCAGTCCTCCCTAGCCACTCAGAGCCAGAGACTGTGGCTAGTACCACTTGTCTACCTTCTTCCCTTTGGCCTCTTGGTGCAGGAAGAGCTGGGGGCAAGAAGCCAGAAGCCAGTCCCAGATTCTGGGCAATGTGTCCCATGCTGCCGGGCCCTGCGCCTTCCCCTCTTCACTTGCTCCTTGCTCATCTCTGGTGATCTCAGCCACTCCTGTGACTCCACACACCACTACCCCCCACCTGCCACCACTGACACCTAACCCTGAGATGACAGCCCACAGCCACACTGGACCTGGGCACCACTCCAGATACCCCCATCTCCAAGTCAGCTTCCCAGAGCTCCTCATCTGCACCAAAGAGGGGCCCCCTTCAGCCTCCTGGAGCCCCGTGTCTTTCTTCCCCTCTCAAGATTCAGCCACTTGTGAGGCCTTCTGAGTCTTCTTGCAGCTGTCCCCTGCCCTCTAGCCAAACGGCTCCTCCCTGTCTGGGCCTCGTGGACGGTCAGCCACTGGTTCCAAAATGTCCTCCCCGTCTCTCCCCGTGCCCTGTGGCTCTGTCCTGCTCAGAAGCATGCAGCGAATGTTCAGTGTTGGCCTAATTGGTCCAGATCACATTGGGCCCAGCAACCAAGGCTCTTAGGATTTGCCCCCACGTGACCTTTCCAGGACACTTCTCACAGCTCTCCAGCGTGGGGCTTCTGTGGCTGTCAGGTGGGGCTGTTAAGCACTTATGCTGTCCACACGCACCCTACCACTTCACCCTGGCTTCCCACCGTCTGTATCTTCCCCATGTCGGGCCTGGCCGAGTGGAGGTAATCAATGTAAGACAACCCAGCACACGGCTACCCAGGGTGGACACGTCAGCTCCCTCATCCCTCCCTACCCTGACCTCTCCAGCCAGTGCAACCTCCTCCTTCTGGGCTCTTTCAGATCCGAAAGAATGGCCTTCCACAGAGTATTCGGTGGGTGGTCTTCAATTGCCCGTTCTACCCTCTACTTTATGTGGCTGAAGCTTGTCGCCCCCACCAGCCTGGCACATGCGGACCCTTAAGAGTCACTTCCGGACTTGATTTCCCCAGATGGTATACTGCCTTCCAGCAGGAATCTGTCCTGTCAAAGGTCAGTGTCTCTGTTAGGGATAGAAAGGCCCTTGGAGGGCATCTGCCTCCCACTCCATCTCTTCCAGTTTAGATGGGAAAAAAGAGGTCTCAAGAAGGGCAAGGCCTTCTAGCACAGGCTCTATTACCTTTGAAGAAGACAAATCTTCCGTCGGCCCTCTCGTAGGCTGCATCTATGCGAGCAGGTAGGCCCTTCCAGAACTGCTCGATCTGCATGGGGTAGCCCTCCTGCACTCGGTTATTGCGCAGGCGCCAGAACCAGCGGTCCTGGGGGAAGAGGAGAGAAAGGGACATGGCAGGTCCTGCCTCTGAGCCCAATGATCTCAGCCCCTGGGCTCAGGCCCAACAACCCAACACCTGTCCCCTGGGCCCAGCCTCATAACCCTCCATGGAGCCTGTCCATCTGCTGCTTCAACTCTCAGAGGAAGACAGTATGCTCCTGCAACTCTTCATTTAAACCTCCTGATGGCTCTTGCTGCCCCAGGGACCAGGAGACAGACAGCAAACAGGCCTGGTGTGGAAAAGCGGGGAGGGAGGATGCTGGGACCTGGACTGGCCACAGGAGGACACTAGAGAGTCACTGACATCAGCCAGGCCAGGTCTCAGGCTGGTGGGAAGCCCAGCATGGTAAATGGGATGTCAAAACCCATTTACCACTTTGAGTCCAACGTGGGATCGTTCAAATAGGCTATTCTAGCTCCGGAACTTCTGTGGGAGTTCCACACAACTCCGCAACAGACTTATGTTGCCGCTCAACTTCTCCCTCTGTTCCCCCTGTTCCTGCCCACAGATGTTGATCCCAAAGTTACTCCCTAATCAGAGCCCTGCATTCCAAACTCCAGCTCAGAGTCTGCTCCGTTGAGGATGCAGCCTGCAACACACCAGCAGGCTAATGCCCAATCAGTTCTTGGCTCAAGTGACAGGCACAAGACAGGTGACAAGATGTAGCCTGGCCAGTACTAGTGCCTTAGGCCCTGACAGGCCCTGCAGTCAGACTCAGCCACCGCTGGCCCAGCACCCATGCCAAGCCTGCCTTCTTCATAGCCAGCCATTCATTGGCTCCTTACACACCCTTTGTTAGAGGAATGACACCCCTCCTCCCCCCAAGTTTCAGATGGACAACGGAGGTCCAGAGAAGGGAGGTGACACAGACCAGAAATGATTTCTAGCACTTCCCCAGCCTTAATTCCTGGGAAAGTACAAGATCATTCCCCACCCCTGGGAACAAGTGGATGCCCCCAGAAGCACCAGAAAGAGACCCTGGGTCCTGGCAACTGGGCCGGCTCCTGTCCAGGCCCCAGAGCAGCTAATTCCAGAGCAGGAGTCTCCCTGGCTCAGTGTTAGGGAAATGAATGGGAGGGGACACCCAGGTGGCGCTGGTCCACTAGCCCTACCTTAAACACAAACATCTCGCCCCGGAAGAGGGCCACCGTGTTGAAGTTGCCATCACAGATGTTGGGTTTGCTGCCTGGCGTGGATGGCCGGTCCCCGAGAGGAGGCCGAGGGGGCCTGGGCTGGCGCTCATGCTTCCGCTCTGACGGCGAGTGGATCCTGCGCACCGGGAGCGTGGGGAGAGGCCTTGTGGGCTCCAGGGGCTCGGCGGGGGGTCCTGGAGAGAGGCCTGCATCTTAGTGAGGGGCCAGCCGCTCCTGCCTTCCTCTGCCACTCACTGCCTCATCATCACCCAGAGACCTCTGGGACAAACCTATCACCTTCCGGCCTCAGGTCCCCTCCCCCTGATTTAATTCTGACATTGTTTGAGGAGACAGATAAAAAGGACCAGTAGAGGTAGACACTGGTGGCAATGTATTCCACTCCTATCACAAGAGTGAACTTGTCCTCAGGGAGCATCTCGGGCCCTTTTCCCTCTATTCCCCTTTATACACACTGGCTCCACTTTCTCGCCCCAAGGATTCTTCACTCTGATACAGCTTCTGCCCACTCCCCACCCAAGCCACTGGCCAAGATCATCAATGACCTCCATGTTGCTGAATCCAGCGGTTAAAGACTCAAACTTTGTTGAGCATATGAATCATGCAGGGACCTTAAGAAAATGCAGATTATGACTCAGAGGGCCTAGGGGGGGCCTGAGATCCTGTGTGTCTCTGAGATCTCCAGTGGTGCCGACGTTTCTGATCCAAAGCCCATTCATCCTGGAAACACTGGTCTTGAAACACTTCCCGTCTTTCCCAGGAACCTGCACTCTCTTGGGTTTCCTGCTGCCTCTCACAGTCTGTTCCCTCTCAGCCTTCTCTGATGCTGTCCAGTGCTCTGAGGGGTCTTCTCTTCTCGGCATTTTTTTCATCCTTAGGGTAGTGTTTCTCAACTTGGGCTATGTATTACGATCACCTGGGGAACTTTAAAACTCCAGATGCACAGACAAGCATCTCGGACCAAGTGAGGGCTGGGCGTCCGTGATTCCGATGGGCAGCCAAGTTGAGAATCACTACTCCAGGTGCTCCATCCAAGATGGAAATGTTCTGCATTGCCCTATATAGTAGCCTCTAGCCACATGCACACGTGGCTTCTGAGCATTTGAAGCCAGCGACTAGTTCTTAGTGTGACTGAGAAACTGAAACTTAATTTTAATTAATACATATTCCAATTTCAGTAGCCATTTTGTGGCTAGTGGCTAGTGACTAAAGATCCCAAGTCAATATCCCAGCCCATTGTCTTTGGCTGTAGACTGGTAAATCCCAATGCCCCACAATCACAAAGGCCAGAACCCTTGGCTCTATCCTTGACACTCCCCCTTCCTCTCCCCCCACCCCACACCTCCGATCTGTCAGCAGATCCTGTCTCTTCTACACTGAAGTACCTTCCAGTTCTTGCTGCCCCCACCTGGCCCTCTGCTGCTTCTCCCAGAGCTCTGCTGGGGCGCCTCCTCCGGGAAGGCTCCGGGGAGGCTCCTGTGCATCTTGGGGCGGGGGGGCTGTGCTATGTTGACCGACATCTGCTCAAGTACACTGCTCTTCCCATCTCAATTACCTTGACCAGAACGAGACTTCGCCTGCCTTTGTGACCTGAGCTGAACGAGTCATGGTAGAAGGCTTTGTGTGACCAAAGCTCTGGCTGTGATAGCACATGGTATCACCATCCCTTAGCCCGAGGGCGCCCAGGAGAGTGCCCAGTCACCATCTGGGAAAGGGAGGGGATGGAGTGCAAGAGGGGAGAGGGAGAGAAGGGGAGGGGTGGGCCTCTCTCCACTTCTGTCCCTCCCAGTCACAGCTCAGGCCCTCCCTGAGGTTTTCCTAGGGTGCCAGGGAAGCCTCATCCAGGACAGAGCTCACGGAGACACAGCAGCGGCGATGATGAATGGCAGAGCTGCCCTCCCCATGCCCTCCCTGGCAGGTAGGCAGGCAGGCAGCCACAGCCCAGCCCTGCAGAGGGAGCAGGGCCCTCTCCCCTGCCACACACCGTAGATCTTCTGGATGCCCTGGAGATCATCCTGGGGCAGCTTGAAGTTGTGCGTCTCCATGTACTGATAGAAGGGTGCCATGATGGCACTGGGGTCGTTGGAGTGCTCCAGTCCCAGTGCATGGCCCAGCTCATGCACAGCCACCAGGAAGAGGTCATTCCCTGTGGAGAGAGGCATGCAAAGTGCTCAGGACACCCACTTAGGTGCCAGTCAGTCAGTCAGTCAATCCATTACTTAAGCAAACACTGAGGATATGACTGCACCAAGCCCTCTGCTCGACACTGGGACAAACAGAGAGATCAGACACAACCTTTGCCTTCCAGACCTCCTGATATAGTGGGGGACAGGAAAAAACAAAACAATGTAAGTGACCCAGTATTCCAAGTGCTTTCATGGATGTCTCTAAGAGCTGAAGGGGATTCTGAGGAAGGAAGGTTCATTGAAACTAGGAGGAGCTGGGTATGGTGGCACATGCCTGTGGGAGGCTGAGACAGAAGCATTGCAGGTTTGAGGCTAGCCCCAGCAGCTTAGTGAGACCCTGTTTTAAAGTAAAAAATAAAAAGGACTATGGGTATATCTCAGAAGTAGAATGCAGTACCAAGAAAAAGGAAAGAAGGAAGGGAGGGAGGGAGGGAGACAGGAAAAGAGGAAGAAAGGGAGGGATAAAGAAAGAAAGGAAGAAAAAAGAAAAAAAAAGAAAGAAAGAAGGGAGGACTTGGAGGAAGACGCTCAGGGGAAGTTTCATAAAGGTGAAGCTTAAGCTGAGTCTGGAAAGGTAAGGAGTTGGTGGGGCGAATGGGTCAGGGAACCGGACAGGGGAGGAACATGGGGGTGGCTTTCCTGGCAGAAGGGGTGCTATAAACCAGGTCCAGGGACAACCAGTTTCATTCCACTTGGCTCTGGAACAAAGCCTGAGGGGAGGGCCGGAGAGCGCTGAGGTCAGCCAGGCTGGCAAGCGGGGCCTGTGACGCCCTACAAAGGAATCTGGATCGCTCGCAGGGCTGGAGAGGAGCGGGAGCCATGGTCCTGGCTGCCATTGGAGCGGGAGGCCTGAGGCCGGGGCCCCAGTGGGATCAGCTCCCAAGCCAGTACCAGGGTCCAGTGGGAGGTAAAAAAGGCCTGAGCCATGGTGGCAGCTGCAGGGACAAGAGAAAGTCCTGGGGTGGCTGGCTGGTGTCAGCTCTAGGGAGCCAGGGTGAGCAGAGGCAAGACCCCAGCCCTGGCAGGACTGACCTGTTGGCCACAACCAAGGAGAGGACTTGAGGACGGGTGGAAACAGGATCAGGTGCTGACAGCACAGGCGGCAGCGTGACGTGGGGGTTCTGAGTCTCCTGGAGTGGGACAGATCACCTGCATTTCTGGCTCCACCCCTACCAGCGGTGTGCACTTGGCCAGTAGGCCTGCCCCGGAACCTCAGGTCCTCATTTTGTAACACGGGGGAGTGGCACCCCCATCCCTGCCTCACGGGTTGAGTGAGGGTAGATAACATCTGTGCAGTGTGTGGCACGCCCCAATGGTTGCGGTCGCCGCTGCTGCTGCTATTGTATAAAAGACAGGCTTGGCTCCTGGAATGAGCCCATTGACCAGAAAGGAAGCACAGGCCAGTGAGGTTCCAGCAACCAGGTCCTCTTGCAGCCAACTTCCCTGAGCTTCTGTATCAGGCCTGAATTTGGGAGGATTAAGTAACCCCAGCTTTGGGAAGTAAATGCCAGGAGCAGGGAGTTGGGCAGGCCATTGAATAGACAGTCTTGGCCCTTGTCTTTCCAGTTTCAGATCCCTGCTGGCCTTGACCTCTGACATTTGTATGTCTCTTGAGCCCGGCCTCCTACCTCCCAGCCCTAGGCATGTCTCAGCCCATTTTTGCCATCTCTAAGTCCAGAGAGGCTCCAGGGCCTGGGAGATGGTCAGGAACCTTGCCACCCACTCTGGCCCCAAATCCCTGGCAAAGTTGCCTCTACCCCAGCCCAGCTGGTTCCCATAAGGGTCAGGTGGAGGTGGGGATGCTCAAGTTCCTGGCTAGGGTCTTGGGGAAAAAGAAGCAGCCCTGGGACAGACAGCCCATGGGCAGTGCGAGCCTGTCACTCCACTGGCACCACCGGTGTCTCCAGCAGAGCTGCCTCTGAGCACAGAAAGGAAGGGGGATGGGCAAGATCAGTACAAGGTTGGCCAAAAGCCTGGGGCCGACCTGCAGGGAAGGGCAGGCTGGCAGGAGAAGGCCGGCCGCCCCCAGCTCCTTCCTTATATCCTGGTCCCTCTGGCAGCAGGAAGGCATGAGCTCATCTCTGAGCTCCATCCCAAACGAAGCGGCCTCGTGAGCCAGCGGAAGGCAGCTCTGCTTCCCGGGGTCCAGCACTGGCTCTGCTCCTGCCTGTTCCTGTCTCCTGACCAGGCACCTGCGCGGGGGCCATCCACGGGATCTCAGCTGGGAGCAGGGGGCTCTGAGCACCTAGGCAGACTCTCAGCCTTTGTCCCCGGCCTGTGCCTGGACCTGCAGAGAACAGGAGTGACCCTCAAAGGAGAGGGCCCAGCAGGGTGTGGTGGTGCATGTGTCTAATCCCAGTACTTGGGAGGCTGAGACCGGAGACCGGAGGATCCGGGTTCGCAGCCAGCCTCAGCTACTTAGTGAGGCCCTTTGAAACTTGGTGAGACACTGTTTCAAAATAAAGAATTAAAAATAGGGCTGGGGGTGTAGCTCAGAGGTAGAATGCCTCTAAGTTCAATCCCTAGTATTGCAAAAAAAAAAAAAAGGAGAGGGCCCTGTGGGTTCGTTCCAAAAGAGAAGAGAAGAGCTGGGGAACTGGCACCCGGCTGCACAAAGACCCAAGAGAGGGACAGGAGGACTCCTTGACTCCACGGGGGGAAGCAGGGGTATGAGGAGGAGGTCTGCTGTGGAGAAGACCCCCGACTCGTGGGAAGGAGGCTCTGAGGGTCTCCACTCCCCAAGAGGGTGGGAGGCAAGAAGCAGAGTGGTCAGAAGTGTCGTCTGTCACAGCCTGAGTGAATCCCAGCTCTGCCACGTATGAACAGTGTGACAGTGTAAATCTCTTCCTCTGTAAAGTGAAGGAAATAATGGTACCTTCCTCATAAGAGTGGGGTGAAGATGAAGGAGAAAAGCTCATGACACCAGCTCTGGCTGTACTGAGCCGTGCGTGAGGCCCGACAGTCTGCTGGACTGCTGCAGTAGACCTCGTCTCCGCTTCATTTACTTCCCTTAGGACCTCCCTATTTGGTGACTCCCCAACCCCCGAAAGGAGTTCCCCTTCATCTAGATTCCTTTTCAGTGCTGCCCCCTTTACCTAGGATACCCTCCTTCCTTCAGTGTTCAGCTCAATGCATATATATACATACATATATATGTATGTATATATATTTAATCTATTTATTTTGTGGTACTGGGGGTTGAACCCTAAGCATTCTACCTCTGAGCTACACCTCCAGCCCTATTTTATTTTGAAGCACGGTCTCACTAGGTTGCTGAAGGTCTTGCTAGGTTGCTGAGGCTGGCCTTAAACCTGCAATCCTCCTGTCTCAGCCTCCCAAGTACTGGATTACAGGTGTACACCACCGGCCCTGGCCCAATCAATGCCTGTCTTCCAGGAAGCCTGCCCAGCATCCCCAGCTGGCTGTGAGTGAGTGGCAGTGGTCTGCCTCTGAAACATCTTCGGGCCTTGGCCACTCTCCAGCCTGCATTAATTACACCATATTGCACACTCTCACCGCCCCGGGACCATGGGCTCCTTGGGAGCAAGCTCTAAGCTCTACAGGGCAAAGACAACACCCAGGAAGGAATGGTGCCAACAACTCAGTATGTTTTCAAGTGTAGTCCTTGAGCCACCTGCTGTAGAACCCTCTGAGAGGAATGTTAACGATGCAGAGTCCCAGGTTCACACCTGGCTCTGCCACTTACAACTGAATTTCTGAGCCCTTGAGGAGAATTTCACTTTCCTCATCTGTAAAATGGAGATTATAACCCTGCTGTTCCGGGGAAAGTGGACAGGCTCACAGCTCTCCCTGCCTTGCCGTCTTCCCCAGGGCAGGCGCAGCGCGGGGCAGGGCTGAGTGAGTACGTGCTGACCTCACCGGTTGACTCACGTGAAAGAAATGAGGACAGAGGAAGTTTCTGGAAGTAGCCCCAGAAACAGGCTTAAAGGTGTGGTGGGTGCCTTCACAGACTCCAATAAGGTGGAGAGTGAGAGCCACTTTCACAACCCAGTGGTCCTCCAAGGATCCTTTTATTTTGTGTGTGTGGTACTGGGGATTGAACCTAGGCGTATTCTACCTCGGAGTTTTACACCCAGCCCTATTTTATTTTATTATTATTTTTTTAATTTGGAAACAGAATCTCGCTGAGCTGCTGAAGTTGGCTGTGAGCCCCCTATCCTCCCGTCTCAGCCTCCCAAGTACTAGGATTACAGGTGTGCACCACCTTGCCCGGGCCGGGGGATTCTGATTCAGGAGGTGTGGGTTGGGATGTAGACTCCTATTTTTTTTTACACCCCCAGCCTTTTTTTTATTTTTAACTTTAAAACAGGGTGTCAGCCGGGCGTGGTGGCGCACGCTTGTAATCCCAGCATTTGGGAGGCTGAGACCGGAGGATCCGGGTTCGCGGCCAGCCTCAGCTACCTAGTGAGGCACTCCGCAACTTAGTGAGACCCGGTTTCAAAATAAAGAATAAAAAAATAGGGCTGGGGGTATAGCTCGGAGGTAGAATGCCCCTGAGTTCAGTCCCCAGTACCGCAAAAAAAAAAAAAAAAAAAAAAA
>PVLC010047800.1:0-10967 GCA_004027655.1 Graphiurus murinus
AGATGGATTTCCAGGAAAAAGATGAGTAAAGACTCTTCAGAACTAATTAACCTAATAGACATATAGAGAACATTCCAATCAACAACAGATGAATTCACATTTTTCTCATTGGCTCGTGGAATCTTCTCCAAAATAGATCACATTCTCACACACAAAGCAAGTATTAGTAAATGGGAAAAATGTAATATAATTTCTTGAATCTTTTCAGATCATAATGGAATTAAAGTAGAAATCAACAACAGGAAGAACAAAAGAAATTATATAAGTACATGGATAACAAATGATACACTTTTGAATGAGGACTGTATCATAGAAGAAATATGAGGAAAAAATAAAATAAATTAGAATTAAACAAAAATAGACACAACATACCAAATCAATGGGAAACTTTGAAAATAGGTTTAAGAGGAAAAATTTATAGCACTGAGCATCCCATAAAGAAAAACAGAAAGTCACCATATAAACAACCTGATGACACACTTTAAGGATCTCAAAAAACAGGAACAGACTAATTCCAAAGCCAATAGAAGGCAGAAGATAATTAAAATCAGAGAAGGAATCAGTGAAATAGAGAACAAAAGAAAAATACAAAAGATTAACAAAATACAAATCTGATTATTTGATAAGATTGATAAAACATTAATCAACATAAATACATGGACACTGAATGATGTACTTTTGAAAATAAAATAAACTTGAAAGGAGGTATCAGAGGGAAAATTTATACACTGAGCATCCCACAGAAGAAAAGCAGAAAGTCACAGTAAAAACAACCTAATGTCATAGTTAGGCCCTCAGAAAATAGAAACAGACTAGTCCCAAAGCCATTAGAAGGCAGAAGATAATAAAAATCAGAGCAGATATCAATAATATAGAAAACAAAATAAAAATACAAAAGATCAACAAGATACAAATCTGGTTATTTGAAAAGATTAACCAAAAGAAAGAACGAATTGACCCAAATTATTAAAATCAGAAATGAAAAAGGAGACATCACCACAGACAATATAGTAAACCAACAGATCACCAAAAACTATTTTGAAAATTTATATTCCAATAAACTAGAAAACATAGAAGAAATTGACAGATTTCTAGACACATATAAGCTATCAAAATTGAACCAAAACGATATAATAAATCCAAACCAACCAATAGCATGCATATGGATAAAAACAGCAATAAAAGCCTTCCATCAAAGAAAAGCCCAGGTCCAGATGGGCTCACCAGCTGAATTCCACAAAACCTTAACAGAAGAACTAAACCCAATACTTTACAAGTTTATTCCATGAAATTGATGGAATTCTTCCAAACTACTTCTATATGAAGCCAGTATCACCTTAATACCAAAACCGAGTAAGAGTCCCTCAAGAAAAGAAAATTACAGACTTATATCCTAGATGAACATAGTTGAAAAAATTATAAACAAATTTCTAGAGATACACATTCAAAACCATATCAAGAAAATTATACACCATGACCAAGATTGTTTCATTCCAGAGATGCAAGACTAATTCAACATAGGCAAATCAATACATGTAATAAAACACATGAACAGAAATAAGGACAAAAATAACATGATCATCTCAATAGATGATGAAAAAAGCATTTGAAAAAATCCAACACCTATTCATGTTAGAAACACTGTAGAAAATTGGAATAGAAGGAACTTACCTCAACACCATTGAGATAATACACAATAAACCCAAATCCAACAGCACATTTAATGGGGAAATACTGCAGGAATTCCCTTTAAAATAAGGAACAGGACAAGGATGCTCACTATCACCACTCCTTTTCAATATAGTACTCAAGACTCTTGACAGAGTGATCATGAAAGAGAAGGATATAAAAGGAATTCATACAGGAAAAGAAGAACTTAAATTATTCCTATTTGCACATGACATGTTCCTATATTTAGAAGACCCAAAACTCAACCAAAAGGTTTCTAGAGATAATTAACAAACACAGCAATGAAGCAGGATACAAAAATCAATGTACAAAACAGTATCTCTTCTGTATGCCAACCATAAACCCACTGAAAAAGCTGTCAGGAAAACAATTCTATTCACAATAAACTCAAAAGCAACAAAATACCTAGGAATAAATCTAACCAAGGATGTAAAAGACCTCTACAATGAAAATTATAAAACACTAAAAAAAGAAATTGAAGATCTTAGAAGATAGAAAGATTTGCCATCCTCTTGAATAGGAAGAATAAATATTACCAAAAAGGCCAATCTACCAAAAGTGATCTACAAATTCAATGCAATCTCTAAAAAAATATACCAATGTAATTCTTCACTAACCTAGAAAAATCACTCTTCAATTTCATATGGAGAAATGAAAGACCCAGAATAGCCAAAACAATGTTCAACAATAAGAACCATGCAAGACCAAGGTCAGAATTATGATGATAACACAGGAGCGTATTTCAGAAGAAAAAAAAAAAACCAAAGATTTACTTAGGAGATATCTAGAGATGTGTTAGAGATTGACTTAGAATAAGAGTAAAATGGAAACAATAACTACAAATTAAAATATCAGTCCTATATCATAGAAGTAGCTGGCAAAGATGTTCTCCCATCTGTAGGCTCTCTTTTTTCAGACTCTTAGGTGTTTCCTTTGCTGTGCAAAAGTTTTATAATTTGGTGGCATCCTATTTTTGATTCTTGGTTTTATTTCCTGAGCTTTACCAGTCTCTCTGCCAGTGCTTGTATGTTGGAAAGTTGGTCTTATGTTTTCTCCTACTAATCGCAATGTATCTGGTCTAATTTCTAGGTCTTTGATCCAGCACCATTTGTTGAAAAGGCTTCTTTACTCCAAAGTATGTGTTGGCACCTTTGTCAAAAATCATCTGGCTGTAGCTCTACATATCTGTTTCTATGTTTTCTACTCTATTGACTACATGTCTGTTCTTATGTGAATACCATGCTTTTGTTTGTTTCTTTGTTTAGTTTTGTTTTACTCTAGCTGTGTAGTATATTTGAAATCAATTATGTGATGCCTTCAGAATGGTTCTTATTGTTCAGAATTGTTTTGGCTATTCTGGGCCTTTTTTTTTCTTCCAAATTTAGGACTGCATTGAATCTGTTGATCGCTTTTGGTGGCTCAGCCATTTTAACCATCTTTATTCTGCCTATTCAAGACAAGGGCACTCTCTCCATCCTCTCATGCATTCTTCATTTTTTCAATGTTTTATCATTTTTAGAAGAATTTTACTTCCTTATTATACTTATTTATTTTATTAGGCTATTGCAAATGGAAATGTTTTTTGAATTTCTTGTTCAGTGAATTTGCTATTGGAGTACAGATAAATCATTGATTTTTGTAAGATGATTCTGTATCTTGCTACTTGGCTAAATTTCATCTCTAAAATTCTTCTGGTTGATATAAGAAGAATTCAAATAACACCAGAAGCTGAGCATGGTGCCCATACTTATAATTTCAGTACTTGGGAGGCAGAGACAGGAGGATTGCAGGTTTGCAGGCAGCCTCAGCAATTTGTGAGGTCCTCTGCAACTTAATGAGATCCTTTTTCAAAATAAAAGAATAAAATAGGGGTATAGCTCAGAGGTAGAATGCCCCTGGGTTCCACACCCAATACCACACATAGGCAAAAAATACCACCAATAAATAAATAATAAAAATGGACAGTTGAACTGAATAGACACCTATGAAAGCAACAAACACAAATGGCCAACAAATATATTAAATGAGCTCAATGTTATCAGCAATTATGGAAATGTAAACCAAAACTATACTGAGATTCCATCTCATTCCAGTTAGAATGGCAATCAGGAAAAATACAAATGGTAATGAATGCTAGTGAGGATGTGCAGAAAAAGGAGGAGCACTTTTACACTGTTGGAGGAATTGTAAATTAGTACAACCACTATAGAAATCAGTATTTCAAGGTTTTTCATTCCTGAAAAGACTCAGAATAGAACCACCATATGACCCAGCTATATCACTCCTTGATAAGTTTACAAAGGAGTTAATGTTAGAATGTTAGCGTGGCACATGCATATCCATGTTCACAGCATCTCAATTCGCAATTGCCAAGTTATGAAACCAACCCAGGTGACTGTCAATAGAAGAACAGATAAAGAAAACATGGCATATACACAGTAGGCCTTTATTTATCCATGAAGAAGAAAATTGTGTCATTTTCAGGAAAATAGATGGACCTGAAGAATTCATCCACTCTCAGAAAATCAAGCATTATATGCTTTCTTTCCTATGTGAAAGCTAGAGAGAAAAATCAGAAAAGGAAAAGGACTTCACAAAAAATGAGGAGACCACTAAAAGGGGATTATTTTAAGGACATTCTAACAAAGGCAAAATTCCTCAGATAAAAAGAGTTCACTTGATGCCATGGAGAAGAAGTTATTAAAAAGGAACTCAGATGAATTGGTTATGGTAGTTATGGTGTTGGTTACATGACCATATGTTTTAAAAAACCCTTAGACCCATACACTAAAATATGTGGATATTACTCTACATAAATTAAGATTTAATTTAAAAATCTTTTAAAAAGGCAGAAATAACAAGCAGTACAAGAACTGTGTGTACAATTCAAATAACCAGCTGGATCCCCATAGACTATTGAATTGCATCCCCTAAGAAAGCAGGATCAGGAACTGTAGATCATCTCACTGGGAAATCTTTAGGACTCAAAGTCAGTACAATTCTCTCCGGATTTCCACATATTAACCTCTGAATTCCCAGTATGACTTAATATCATGTTGTTTTGAAGAGACATCTGCACGCTACGTCCCACTGGACATCATTTATTCATCTGAATGATAATCTCAGTTACTACATAGAGGCCTTCTTCTAACCTGAGGATTTGCTGTGAAGCTTCAACCAGGTTCAGGGAAACACTCAAAGATAAAAAGCCTCATTGATTGACTTTTAAATGATAACATCTTCATGAGATCTTTTCCAGATCTCTAGTATTTGCTATTTACAGACACGTTCCAAGAATTATATGAAAGATGTTACCTTATCACGATTGTTTTGCAAATAAATAGGAAATAGGAGGCTTTTCCATGAAACAGAAAAAATTAAGGGCAGATGTTTAACTTGGACTATGTTAATGTACTATTCCCCATTTTTCTATACCTTAGATTACTTGGAAACTTTTGACCACTACCTGAGACAGTATCTTCTCTAGAAGAATGTATGAAATGCTGATCTTATGATATGAGACTGACTATTCTGGATTAAATATGCTTTCTCCTCCAGCAAACAGGTAAGCGTCTATGTTCTGTGAACATTGTTAGTAAGAAGTGAAATTCATGCAAAAGCAGGAACAGGTATCTTATTGAGAGCTAGTCAAAAAGAAATATGATGCTTTTCATCTCTTTATGAAGAATTGAGGTGAACCTGTTTTGTGAATGTCAGCATTTCCATCATGGGAAGTTTAGTGCATAATATACCATGCTTTTTTCTCCGAATATACAAACAAACAAAAAAATAAGATTCGTGACACTCTGATTAGTGGGGATTTTCTATCTTTTTATTATATATTTATTTATAATTGGAGATAAAAATAAACAAGATACCAAAAAATCCAGAAAAATGAATGATCGTTTTATAAACTATGAAAGGGTTCTAAAAAATTAACAAGTTCTGAACTGCATTTTAACCTTTCCCCATAATCTTGTAGAAACTTTTACTGCTACACATATACATGGTGGTAATGATTTGACCAAATGCTGGATTTTCATTAAATTAAAGATAGTAACTTTCAGTCTTGAATTTTGAGTCTTTCTCAAAAGTCTTGTATAATTTTAGAGGACCTGACAACTTATAAAATCTTCCATTTTCTTAATGATAAAGTAAGAATAGTAATGCTACCTACCTTACACACACACACACACACACACACACAGGCAAACACAAATGTATAAACCCTTATCATTGCTTATGCAACCATAGTTGTTTTTAGTGAACATGTTTGTTAAAAGTTGGACAACAGGTAGATGGAGTGGCGGGCAAGCCTATAATCCCAGCACTTGGGAGGCTGAGATAGGAAAATTGCAGGTTCAAGACCACTCTCAGCAACTTAGTGAGAACCTCAGAAAACTAGAAAGACCAATGTTTCAAAACAAAAGAAGCTAGGGCTAAAGTCTGGAGGCAGAATGTCTCTGGTTTCAATCCCCAGTATTAAATAAATTAAAAAGGTTAGCCAACACAATGTCTTCATGGGGCAACCTCATAAACTGAACTTGCCAGACCATTCAATTTAAATTAAAAATATTTAGCTAGGCACAGTGGCACATGCCTGTGATCTTAGCTACTTTGGAGAAAGAGGCAGGAGGGTCACTTGAGTCTAAGAGTTTCCGGCAGCTTGGATAACATAGCAAGACTCAGCCTCAAAGCAAAAGAAGCAAACAAATAGTTTAAATATTACTAGGACACAACAATATACTCAAATGAAATATTTTACAGCATGGAGCAGGTCACCAAAGCAAATCTGTAAGACAAAGACTGCCAATAAACTGTGAGCTTTTAAATCTTAGCCACTGTGATTTGGCCCAGGGATGACAGTAAAGAGAGAAAGGCCACTGTATGTTCTGTGCTAGCAGCAATCGTACTAAAGACTGAGTACTCTCAGTCTGATGAAGACACAATTTTAAGGGAGATGTAAAACACCTTAGCAATCAAATGGGTAAATGCTTTTTACTTTAAATAGAAAGAATTGTTTTCTAAAACTAAAATGGTTAGCCGGGTGTGGTGGCGACGCTTGTAATCCCAGCATTCAGGAGTCTGAGACCGGAGGATCTGGGTTCTCAGACAGCCTCAGCTACCTAGTGAGGCCCTCCACAACTTAGTGAAACCCGGTTTCAAAATAAAGAATAAAAAATGGGTCTGGGGGTATAGCTCAGAGGTAAAACGCCCCTGAGTTCAATCCCTCGTGCCGCAAAAAAAACAAAACAACAACAACAAAAAAACTAAAATGGTTAAATGATCAACAATATGATTTCAGCTTGTAGTAGCTTTGAATGATCCCATTGAGAAAGTATAGCAGTCCATGAAACATGAACAGATAGAAAGTAAGCAGAAAAAGGAAGAAAAACTGACTCTTTGGCCCAAACTAAGATATGTGTTCTAAGGAAGAAAATGTTTAAAAGACCAACCGGCTCACATGGAATGGCAGGTCAAGCAATCGCATACTTGGAGCAAGGATAGAGGGAGAAAATCTGAAGAGCAAAGACATTCTCAGTGGGCCAAGTTTGTGACAGAAAAAGAAAATTGAGGGGAAAATCCTCTGGACTAAGCTCACCTGCAACTGAAGCCCTGCATGTCAGCATTCACATGGGCCAAATCAGCAGAAGACCAGTATCCCATGCCAACAATACCTGATAGCGACACTCATCTGCTGGAACTTAACACCAGCATTTGATTGTCTTTTATATATGATGCTATTTAACTCTCACCATGACATCTGAAAGCAGGTCTCATTACTATCTTCCTTTTGCAGATAGAAATTGGATGTTCAGCACAGTGAGATTAGGACTAGTGACTCCTTAGTGGTAAACACAGGACTCATATGCATCTCTTCCAAAAACCTATGCTCTGTCTGCCATATCTGATGACATGACATCTCTCAGAATTGCCTTTGCAGGTGAACGAGACCCACCACCCCAGATATCCCACCACATCTACTATGCATGGAGATGTGCTATGGAGACTCAAGTGTTAACCCTTCCTCAAGCTAACCAAAAGGTTATGGCTTTAGTTACATCCTTGTCAACATGCACAGATGTGCTGGTAGTAATAAGCATGAGATTGTGGGGGAAAGGTTAAAATGTAACTTGGGGCCCCTTAGTTCATTTTTATCCCTTTTTGTACTTGAAAGGATCACTCATTTCACTCTTCTAGTTCTTTGCTTGTTCACACGTTTGTTTGTTTGTTTGTTTGCTTATTTGTTTGTTTGTTTGATGGGCCAAATGACATGGAAATATAATGAACAAGGTGAAATTACCATCTCATCAATCACTCAGTTTCTTGGGAAAATCCAAACACTGAGTTTGAACTGAAAGAGATAAGGAAAAGAATGCTAAATGGAGTTCATTTCAATTTGACTTAAATTCAGTTTAGACCCTTAGACATGGGCTGCTCAGTATGGGTTTTAGTTTTGTCACACTCCAGAGCAGAGATCACCAATTACCAGCAATTAGTATATGTCTTAATGAGAATGAATTGCTCAACTTCCTTGCTTCATAATTAACATAAATGTAACAACCAACCAAACTCACAGTACTAAGAAGTAATAGTGAATTTACACCCACAGTGTCTAGAGCACTTCTTGGCAGGTGAGACACTTGGAAATATCTGCACTTGCTGAGCTCAGAAATTATTTGGCAGAAAGATTCATCCACATAGGTCATTTTTATTACATTATCTTCATCTCACTTTACAAATTATAAAATTTCAAACTTAGATGAGCTACTAACATTCAACAAATCTGATATATATTAAATGCACCAAATTGGTTTTTAAGCTCATGCTTTTCCTAGAGAATTGAAAGTACAGGTTATTGCTACAATGAAACAATAAATACTGTAATTATACTTTCCAATTTATATTAAATTTATTTTGCTTTTTGTTCTTTTCTTCTCCTGGCTACAGAGCATCTAGTGACTCTCTGAAATCACTCATGGAGAACAGGACAGTAGTGACATACTTCATCCTCCTGGGACTGACCGATGACCCAGGGCTACAGATTCCCCTCTTCATAACCTTCCTCTTCATCTATGGCATCACACTGATTGGGAACCTGGGAATGATCCTGTTGATTCTCTTGGACTCTCGGCTCCATACTCCCATGTACTTTTTCCTGGGAAACCTGTCTCTAGTGGATTTCTGTTACTCTACAGCTGTCACCCCCAAGGTCATGGCTGGGCTCCTCATAGGAGACAAAGTCATTTCCTACAATGCATGTGCTGCACAGATGTTCATTTTTGGAACCTTTGTTACTGTGGAAAATTACCTGTTGGCCTCGATGGCCTATGATCGCTATGCAGCAGTGTGTAAGCCCCTACATTACGCCACCACCATGACAGCAAGAGTGTGTACATGTCTCACCTTAGGCTCCTATGCCTGTGGATTCCTGAATGCCTCCATCCACCTTGGGGACACTTTCAGTCTTTCTTTCTGCAAGTCCAATGTGGTCCATCATTTTTTCTGTGATGTTCTAGCGGTCATGGTTCTCTCTTGCTCTGATAGACATGTCAGTGAGTTGGTTCTTATTTATGTTGTGAGTTTCTGCATCTTTTTTGCTCTCCTAATTATCTGGGTATCCTACACATTCATTTTTGCCACTATCCTGAAGATGCGCTCGAGTGCAGGACATCGGAAGGCCATGTCCACCTGTGCCTCCCACTTCACTGCAGTATCGATTTTCTATGGGACCCTTATCTTCATGTATTTGCAGCCCAACTCCAGTCATTCCATGGACACTGACAAAATAGCCTCTGTGTTCTATGCTATGGTCATCCCCATGCTGAACCCTCTGGTCTACAGCCTGAGGAACAAGGATGTCAAGCGTGCAGTCACAAAGATTTTGTTGGAGGCAAAATAAACTTTAGGATTTTATTTTGATGGTGTAGTATGTGCAATACCGGGATTCTTTCCTCCCAGATCTTCTTTAGGAACTGATGTTCAGGGCAGTGAGGTTAGGACCAGTGACTCCTCTGTGGTAAATAGCGGGACTAATATGTGTCTCTTCAGAGAAACTAAATTCTCTGCCTGCCATACCTGATAACATGACGCCTCTCAGAATTGCCTCTGCAGGTGAACAAGCTCTCACCACCCCAATTATCCAAACACATTTACTATGAATGGAGGTGTGCTATGGGGATTCAAGAGGTAACAAGTTCATCAGCACAATCAAAAGCTTATGGTTTTAGCCACATCACTGTCAACCTGGGCAGATGTGTTGGTGGTATAAGCATGAAGTTGTGGGAGAAAATTCAAAATACAACTCAGAACTTGATCATTCATTTAGATCCCCTTTGTATTGAAGGGATCAATTATTTCATCCTTCTTTTTTTTCTTTTCTTACTTCCTTTTCCTTCCTTCCTTCTTTCTTCTTTCTTTCATATTTCTTTCTTTTTCTCCCACCCCATTGATTGGAAAACATATGATAAAATGGAATAATGTTGGGAAAACATAATAAACAAGATAAAATCAATTACTCACTTATTTCCCTGTGAAAATCCAAACATTAAATTTGAACCAAAGGTGAGAAAGAAAAATGGTAAGTGGAGTTAGGAAGCAGACCAAATAATATCATGTACATATATGAACCTTACTAGCATGTATGCAGAGGAAGGAGGAGGGTACTACACTGGGGTTAGGAGGGAAGAAATGTTGAGTGAATATGTTAATGTGTAACTTTGAATGTCTCTATGACCTATAATTATACTGCACTGATAAATTCTAAAAAATAAAAAGTTCAATTTAATTTAAATTCAGTTTAGATCCTTAGACTTGAATCACTCAATATGAACTTAAATTTGTACCAGTCCAAAGCAGAGATTACCATTTACTACATGTGCTAAAGTGAATGACTAGCTCAATCTTTGTGCTTCATAATTTCCATGAGTGCAATAAACAACCAAACTTATATACCAAGAGAAAATAGTGAATTTACATTCAGTGTCTGCAGCAGCTGTTGGCTGGTGAGTGGCAGTGGACCTCAGAAGGGAGTTGGCAGATAGATTACCTGCATAATTATTTGTCATTGTGATTAGATCATCTTCATCTCAGTTTACAGACTACAAAATTCTAAACTTGGGTAAATACAAAGATTCATTAATTCAATAGTATCTAATCTTATATGTATTTAATGTACTAAATTTTTTTGTGTGTGGTGCTGGGGATGGAACTGGGGGCATTCTACCTCCGAGCTACAGCCCCAGCCCTATTTTTTTTTTTATTCTTTATCTTGAAAC
>PVLC010047801.1:0-10970 GCA_004027655.1 Graphiurus murinus
TGACATCTAGATTTATTTTTTAAACCTATGTCTTTGGCTTAAATTCCAGACTTGATACATGTGGAGCAAGTTCACATTGCACTGGTTACCAACTTATCTGTGTCCAGTGAGACAGAACACACTCACACACAAGTTAGATGAAACAGATTTATGACTTACATATAGGCAGCAAGTCTGTATGTTCAAATTAGTTCAACACATGCACAGTAGATGATGCCCAATACTGAGTCACATGTCATTCTTGAAAAGATTTTACTCTTTTAGCACATTTTTATACTGATAATTTGTCTTTTTTGCTGTAAGAATCCATGCAACAAATTTGACAGTTTGGGGCAGCTTTTTAAAAAATTTTAGACCATGTTAAGACCTTTCCTTTTGGATCTAGTATCTTTTGGGGTGAGTGTGGAGATTTGCCCTGCTTCTTTATTCGTATGATTTTTGTCATATCCACTTATGAAGCATGTAGGCAGAAATCATTTTGTAGTCTGACATATAACTTGAAATCAAGTAAAAACATTTTTTTTTTTTTTTTTGCAGTACTAGGGATTGAACTCAGGGGCATTCTACCTCCGAGCTATACCCCCAGCCCTATTTTTTATTCTTTATTTTGAAACCGGATCTCACTAAGTTGTGGAGTGCCTCACTAGGTAGCTGAGGCTGGCCACGAACCCGGATCCTCCAGTCTCAGCCTCCCGAATGCTGGGATTACAAGTGTGCGCCACCACACCTGGCTTAAGTAAAAAACATTTTTATTACAAGTAATCTACATTCTACTTCTTATATTATCTTTTAGAAATGTATCTTCATTAATTCACTTTTTACTAAGTTCCAAAAAGCATGAAAAATATGCTTTATAAAACTTAAGTATTTTGACTACTTGGTGTCAGATGATCTGATCATCTTGGGATATTGTGTGTTATAATTTCTCATGTTATCTATTAATAGTGAGAAGGAAGAAATAAGCCTCTTTTTGCTGTCATCTTGTTTGATTAGTAGTAAAAACAGTCTTCTAAAATGTAAAAGAAATGACAGTAGATTTAATCTGAAAAACAAAGCAAATCATGTCAAATTCACGTGTGTGCACATACACGAACACGTTCATGTCATACACACTCATCCTCCTGTTAAAAAGAACATTCCTGTGTACATTACTATAGAGCACATTCATTTCCATATGATGATACAGATCACTGTAGTTGTTGCAGATGTAACAGATAGAATTACAGCTGCTCTCTATTTGATCTTTTAAAATCCAAAGATGTTCAAGCATTCAGTTTGCTCAGTCTTCTCCCTACTGTCATTTTTTGTCTGAAAAGGAGACCTAATTTGCAACAAATACAGAACTATTTGTCATTTTGCAGGTTTGCCAAAAATAAATGAAACTATTAATTACTACATTTTGAGCAGCTGTTAATAAATTGGAAGAGGATAACTGTTCATTAGAGTACTGCATAATGGCATGGACTATACTTGTTTAATGTTGCTTTCCACAAATATGCATCAACAAAGTTGAATGTATCAACAAAAGTAAATGATGCTTTATTTTAATTATTCAATATAAAAAGTTACTTATATCATAGTAAATTTAGGATTTAAAAACCCTCCTTTTTCATAATAAAACTATATTCAACACCATATTTTAAAGTAAACTATGACTTGACATTTTACATATTGTATGTACAAAATAATGACTTGAAACTGCTTTTAAATTATAACTTCAAAATTATCATTAGATTTCATTCTAAATAAGTTTAAAACAATGAAATCTAAATAAGTTTCTTCAGCCCTTCAGACAGAAAAACATCTTTTAAATTATTTTGATTCCTCCCTATGTATGCATGAATGAACTAATAGAAAATATTCAGATATTCCCTTTAATTAGAATGTATGTATTCCATATTTGTTTAATTGGAATACATCTAATTATATATGCATTCTAATTAAAAGGAACATTTGAATAACTTTTAGGTATAGAGATACTTAAAGTAGAGTAATTGGAAACATCCCACATATACAACATAAAATGGCTTATATGGGATTTAATTAATCCATTCTATACTATATGACCAAATTATTGTATTTTATAAAACCACACTGTTCCCAAATTGCCATTCCTCATATGCCTCCTGTCCTTTTCGCATCCTAAAATTCTAACCTTTCTTGCCAGTATTTTAAATTAATTATTATAGAGGGTTATTTTAAGTTCTGATTGTACTAAATAAAATTAGTTATCAGCCAATGAGAATTTTGAGAGGTTGTTTTATAGTTTAATATGTGGAACCCACTCAGGAAGGAAAAAAAAAGGAGTTTACCATTTGTAAATATGTAATACAGCCAGTTCATGATAGATAAAATTTTTAAAAATCACCTATTCCTTAGTGAAACTCATTACTTATACCCCTTCTTTCTCTGGCATATGAACTAGATATTTTCAAATGACTAGAATTATGCACAGCTCAGCTCTTAGACTGCAATTGAATTTGGCCATGGTTGTTAATGATGGAAGATAGTTAGCATGTGAAAGCTGTTGCAGTGACCCTTAACTGAAATGAATTTGTGGTCTGAAGTCCCTTTCCTTAAGGACAGGTGTCTGTTTCACAGTTGGCAATCTCCAAATTAGACCTGTGATTAAATGGGCATGGATACAGAAGTAACCTTTAACTCCCAGAGATGGTTCCCCTAGGAAATGATGGAGGTACACCTGCAGGGCCATATCACTGTGTCACTGCTGCAGCCTAGTTATAACTTCATTACTGGTACATTTGGGGATCTGTTAATCCAATGTGTGTATGTGCCAGAATACATCCCAAAACAAACAAGCAGTCCTGATTTATTAATAAGAGAATCACTTCAAAAATTAATATCTTAAATCAGCAAAAAATAAGCAACAGCTACTTGATAATTTGTCTTACAGTCCCCAAAATAGACCTACTAAATTCATCTGTCACATTGAAAATTCTTTCAGTTTTAAAATACTACTTTCTGTCTATGGAACTGAAATCACATCAACTCTTCAATATTTACTGCTAATACTTTAACAGGAATTATCCTGCAATCTCAAATTTTAATGCATATAAGTGCCATTAGAATATTTTACTTAATAATGTATAAAATATTCAAATATTAAACATCTATCAGTCAATTTAGATGATTTTCATTTCCTTTCACTTATGAGATCAATTTAAAAATAAATTTTAAAGTAACAAGATAATGTCCTATGAAGTTAATACTACACTAATAACAGAATCAATTTCTTTATAATCAGTACTAATAACTTTCTTTTAGAAATAAATATTTTTCATCATTCCTTAGTGATTTTGTTTGTATACCAAGGTATTGGCGGGAATTTACCTTATTTCATATACTTCTGATCAATTCCAACTCATGCCCAATTATATTACACTAAATTAACATAATTCAACAGATGTTGATATTTAAATGTTTTCTGGCATTCAAATCTTTGACAGCTGTCTTCGAGCTTAGGGAAAAGGCAAACATTTAGAGTTAAATGCTGAGCATATGCTTAAATTACTAATTAGAAAGATGGAGTAAAAACTAAGCATTATCCTTTCTAAAGACAATAAACCTCAGATAAAGAGTTCTATATATATATTTTTTTATATCAGGTTAGAGTACATGACTGTTGTATATAGACCAGATGACTTAGACTTCATGTATAATTTAAATGAACTTCAAATTTGGTCACTTAAAAATTATGAAGAGCCTTTTTCACTAAGCCTGGGAAAAGCTTTAATAACTTTATACTGGTAATTCAAGTTCCTTGTTCTGCTTGGTTCAGTTTCCTGGATCTTGACTAGACTGTTTCAGAGGTGGCATTCTATACTTCACTCAGCCCCACATCTCTCACTGTCTCTCTGATCTATTTGCCAGGATGATCTTTGCCCCAGTTACTGGCTCAGGTTTGCAAAATGGTGATATGCTAATTTTATGCTTGTTTGTGGATTACTTCTGTTAAATACTTCTCTCCAACAACTTGAATACTTTGAGGTACAGAGCATGTAAGAAGAGCCAGATAAATACTGGACTCTTCCTCAAAATGAACTGATCCCTAACATTTTTCAGAGGTGAACTCATTGATTTAAAAGGATTTGATGTGTTTCAGTCCATTAGTTATAATCCTAAATGATGGTAAAATAGGCCCATTTATGAGAGATTAAGTTGATTCCTGCGTGTATTTCTTTGCCACTAGTCTTTGCTTCTTGGTAAGTTTACATTTAGTCTAGACTGATCTTGAACCTTTCCTATAATAGACCAAAGGTCATCTCTGTCTCCAAGGTAAAGAAACCACAATCTGTATCCTCAGGCACCAATGACTCTATACCTTTTCAGAGAAACCAGTTAGGAGTTCTTTTTGTTTGTTAAAAACAAAACAAAAAAAAAAATCTTAGTTCATTCTGATAGCTCCAGTTCAAATTCAAAATTTCACTGTCTAGGCTTCCCCTCATTGCTTTTAATGTTTTTATTCAACCACAGTAAGATATATATCTCAATAGCACTAGAAAACTTACTCATTTAATTTATCCCCCGGTCCACCAGTAAAATAATCACTAAAAATAGTTGTTTTTGTTTCCTTTTTTGTTCATTTTATACATACTATGTATTTCACTAGGAATATGCAGTCCATTTCCTGTGTTTTAGAGTAACTCAAAATAGTTTCTAAGTGTAGCTTTATCAATGTATAACCAAGCTCATTAGTTCCATTTTCAGAGATGACTTTTGTTAGTGTATTTAGTTTTGCTTGAAAATAATATACACACGATGGGATCCTACTGGGCAAAAAAGAACAAAAGTATGTCATTTGCAGGAAAGTGGAAGGACCTGGAGAACATTGTGTTAAGTGAGATTAGCCAGTCACAGAAAGTGAAGGGTCATGTGTTTTCTCTCATATGTGGAAGCCAGAGTATAATTGGAATATAAGAGGGACTTTAGATAATGGAAGAGAAACTCCAGTAGAGTGAGGAAGGTGGTTTGTGATAGGGAGGAGAGAGAAAGGGAGAATTAATGAAGGAATCATTTCCATTGACGTCATGTACATATGTGAATACCAATGCCAATCTCAGTATCCTGCATGGGGAAGGGGGGAGTGGAAAAGGACCTGAGGGAAAGCTCACCAAGTGCTGTGTGCATGTCACTAGCACTGTGAAATACATTTTGATGTGAGACTATAATGCACCAGTAAAAGTATTAAAAATAAATAAATTTTGAAAAAGAAAATACTATAGAAGTGTTTACAGGTTCCACCATCAAATCTTTAAAAGGAGATAGATTTGAAATCTCAGATCTTCACAAGAAGTTTTTTTTTTTTTTCAAAGAAATCTAGATTGCACTTGATCTCCTCTCCCCCATATAGATTTAGTTTATGTTTATATATTCATTCATTTTATTTTCTGCTTTTAAGATAATCAGACATATGTCTGTCCATACTTTCCCTTTCTTTTTCTCCTATTTTTCATGCTCACTGTTTCACTCTGCCAAACTAACTGTGAGGAAGGCTTGTTTTTCTTTTTCTAACATTATATTTATATTTAAAATAGCATGCTTAGTCTTCTTAGTCTCCCCCCAAAACACACACACACACACACACACACACACACACACTTGTTGGCCTTGTGCTGTTGGTTCCATACTGAGAACAATATTGAAGTCAGCTAGCAGCCTCTTTGCCCTTCTCATCCTTCTTCCAAACAAAACTATTGTTTTTCTTATATCTTTTTTTTCTCTTATTTTCAGATAGTTTCTTCAGTTTTAGATAGTGTAGATAGTGTCCTTTCTGTCATTTTTAGATGGTTGTACACATTGAAACTTATAGCTGTTCACAACTATAGTCTTCTTTGTTTCAGTTCTAGTTTGTTGTTGTTCTTTGTTTTTGTTTTTGTTTTTTTTTACTGGTACATTATAATCATACATCTTTGTTAGGTACAAGCTCATTTAACCCTTCCCCAATTCTCATCCCACTCCCTTTGCCTCCCTCCTTCTCAAGTTCAGTTTAGTGATTGACTTTGATATATTTGTGAAAGTACATCATGTGCATTAGGGTGTTTCCCTCTTCCCCTCCCCATTACCTTCAGTTAAGTCAACTTCTTTGCTCATCTAAGATTTCTCCTTCTTTGTCAAGAGTGCCTCTTATATCCCACTGTCTCCCTAGCTTCTGCATATTAGGGAGAGCATATGATATTTTACTTTTTGTGACTGACTAATCTCACTTAGCATAATGTTTTCCAGTTCCATCCATTTCCCTGCAAATGCCATGATTTTATTCTTCTTTATGGCTGAGTAAAATTCCATTGTGTACATATCCCATAGTTTTGTAATCCATTCATCTGTCGATGGACATCTTGGCTGGTTCCATAGTCTGACAATTGTGAATTGTGCAGGTATAACATAGATACACATGCATTGGTCTGTTAGTTTGGTTTCTATTCTTTTGGGTAGATACCCAGAAGTGGTATTGCTGGATCATATGGTAGGTTCATTCCTATTCGTCTGAGGATCCTTCATACTGTTTTCCAAAGTGGTTGCACTATCTGCAATCCCACCAACAATGAATTAGGGTTCCCATTTCTCCACACGGTCACCAGCATTTGTTGTTGTTTGCGTGTGTGGGGGGTTTTTTTGTTTTGTTTTTGTGATACTGGGGATTGAACCCAGGGGCATTCTACCTCCAAGCTACACCCCGAGTCCTATTTTTATCCCTTATATTGAAACAGGGTCTCACTAAGTTTTGGAAGCCCTCACTAAATAGCTGCGGCTGACCGAGAACCTGGATCCTCTGGTCTCAGCCTCCCAAGTACTGGGATTACAAGCATGCGCCACCACGCCCGGCTTGTTGTTTGTGTTTTTGATGATTGCCATTCTAATTGGGGTTAGGTGAAATCTCAAGGTAGTTTTGATTTGCATCTCTCTGATTGTTAATGATGTTGAACATTTCCAAATACATCTATTGGCCATTTGTATTTCTTGTTTTGATCCTTTGCCCATTTTTTAATTGGGTTATTTGTTTTCTTAGCTGTGAGTTTTTTTACTTCTCTGTATATTCTAGATATTAGTCCTCTATCAGAAGAGTAGCTGGCAAAAATTTTCTCCCACTCTGTGAGTTCTCTGTTGAGGTTCTTGATAGTTTCCTTTGCTGTACAGAAGCTCTTCAGCTTAATGCAATTCCATGTATTGATCTTTCTTTGAATTGCTTGTGCAAAGCTTTGGGGTCTTGTTGAGAAAGTTTTTACCTGTGCCTATGTATTGAAGTGTTGGGCCTATGCCCTCTTCAAGTAGTTGCAAGGTCTCTGGCCTGACTTCCAGTCTTTAATCCATCTTGAATTGACTCTTGTGCAGAGTGAGAAAGTGGGGTTCATTTCCATTTTCCTGCATATTGTTTAACCAGTTTTGCCAACACCATTTGTTGACGAGGCTATCTTTTTTCCACTGTATGATTTTGGCTCCTTTGTCAAAAATCAATTGACTGTAAGTGTGTGGGTTTGTGTTTTAGTCTTCTATTCTGCTCCACTAGTCTGTATGTGTATGACTGTTTTTGTGTCAATACCATGCTGTTTTTACTACTCTGGCTTTGTAGTATAGTTTGAAGTCAGGTATTGTGATGCCTCCTGCATGGTTCTTGTTGCTAAGAACTACTTTGGCTATTCTGGGCCTTTTGTTGTTCCAAATAAATTTAAGTACTGGTTTTTCTGTGTCTGTGAGGAGAGACCTTGGTAATTTAATGGGTATCGCATTGAATCTGTAGACCACTTTTGGGAGGATGGCCATTTTGATGATATTTATTCTGCCTATCCAAGGGCATGGAAAATCTTTCCATCTTCTAAGGTCTTCATTAATTTATCTTTTCAACTGTTTATAGTTTTCCTTATAGAGGTCTTTTACCTCCTTGGTTAGGTTTATTCCTAAGTATTTTATTTTTCAGGGTGCTCTTGTGAGTGGAATTGTTTTCTAGATTTCTTTTTCAGTGTATTTATGGTTGGCATACAGGAAAGTTTCTGATTTTTTAAGATTGATTTTGTATCCAGATACTTTGCTGAATTTGTTGATCATTTCTATAGTTTTTTTTTGGTTGACTTTGTTGGGTCTTCTAAGTATAGTATCATGTCATCTGCAAAAGTGGATTTTAGTTCTTTTCCTATTTTTACACCTTTGATTTCCTTCTCTTGCCTTATTGCTCTGGTTAGAGTCTCAAGTACTATATTGAACAGTTTTATTTCAGTTCATTTAGTCTTAGCTCCACAAGTAAGAATATGATTAATGATCACATCCAAATCATAGGTCGGTTCTTCTCTGTTTCTTTGTTTGCCTGAGTTTATTCTCTACTGATTTCTCTGCATGTGCTTACTCAAACAACATTTCCTGAGTTCTTGCATGTTATTAACAGTTTATCCATGGCCTATGTATTTAAAGGTCATTTTGTCCAGATAAATGTATATCTATGGCTCGTACTTTCTTTCCTTAACTACCTTAAGTATATTACTCTATTGCATGTGTAAAACATTACTTTCAGTGTCTGATATAGTTTTTTTTTTTTTTTTCACATGTAAGTGACTTAATTTTGCTTGGATATCCAATGCATATTTTCCTTTTCTTTAAAGCTCAAAACTGTATCACTTATGTTGGTCATTCTAAGTGTTTTATTCTACCCCATAATGAAGGTTGCTCCTTCAGTAGCTTTTGTTATTTCTAAGATAAATTCTTTAATTATTTTATCTCATTTATTTTGTTACATCATTTTGGTTTTGTTGTGTCAGAGTTTTCTATTTTATATATCATATATAAAATTATATAATTTTCTATTATTTATAGGATCTTCTTTGCCTGTTCTAATATATATATGAAATATATATATATATTCTTTGCCTTTTTTAGCTACCAATAATCTTTTAAATTTATTATCATTTTCAAACTTTTTATTCCTTATCTTTTTAACTTTTCATTTTTTTTGAATTTTTTATTGGTGCATTGTAATCACACATTATAATGAAATTCAGTGTGAAAGAAACATACATGCACACAGCACTTGTATATCTCCCTCTAGATCCCACCCTGCTCCCTCCCGTATCCCATACATAATATTAAAAGTAGTATTGATAACTTCATATATGAACATAGGATCTAGCTCCATCATATATTCACTCTTATGTGCCTTCTTGTTTAGTTTCATTTCAGAATGTTTGTTTTCGTTTATTTCCTAATCATCTCCTAAATGCTGCCATCTCTCTTCCTTTTATTCAGTTACTTCATTTCTTAGTTTTTCTCATTATAATTTTTGTTCATTTCCTCTTTCAACTTCTGTTGTCTTATTTTCCCTTGTCTTGCTTTAAAATAATTGTACGATTTTCATTTTGTAGGCATATACCTTTAAAGTGCTGTAAGGAACTTTTTTTCTTCTTTTGATAATTCTGCATGGAGTTCACCTTTAATGCATTTTACTCATTTTTCAAAAATAAGTTTTCAAAATAAGGATAGATTTCTAGTTTTATTGTTCTAGAAATTATTATCTTCACAAACTAATCAAAATTCTGATCTCTTATTTTACAAGATCTGCCTCCTCTGTTCCCTTCTTCAATTTTATCTTGACCTTCTTTTTCCTTTCTTCCTCTAGCTCTTGCTTGGCTCCATTTGCTTCTATTCCAACTAGTTTTCCTTGCTGATGGGTTTTATCCTGGGAATTGCCTTAATTTTGTCAATTTCAAGAGTTTGAAAGACCCTGCTGATCCAGCACCACAGACTATTACATCTCAGTTGTCCTCTGTTTCCTCATAAATTGGATCCTGGAGAACACTTCCCAGGTTTAGCTTCTGTCTTTATCTTGGCTCCCTGCACTTCCCATTGAGTATCTGTTGGAGATCTGGGATTTTCTATACTTGGAGCAATCCAAAGATTCTTCTGCTTTTTCGTGCACAGTTGCTGATATCATAGAGTCTCGTAGCTGTCAGTAATTTGTACCCAACCATGTGTTTGTGTAGGAGGAGAGGGGCAGAAGAGGGTTTGTGGGGAACACCTTGTTAGCTGGCTACTGGCATCCAGGGGCTATGCTCTATTCCATTGTGTACATTCAAAACAAGTATCACTGCCACCATGTTCCCAGATATGACTTTTATTTTTGGAATTCAAAGATTCCAGAACTTGAGCATACCATGATTGCTTTTAGATGGGGAAATAAGTAATTTGAGTGTGAACTGGTCAGAGTTACATTTCTCTGCTGATAAATTTCACTTATGTCAATTTTCTCTTCTTTTAGGATAGTATTATTTGTGCATATAAAAAAAATAATGTTTTTTCACTACTTCCACATACCTTTAAGAACCTTCATACTGAGTATATAGTACTCACTGGGCTGAGTTTGAATATGTATAGAACCAGATGCTGTGGTCTTGGCAGGTTAGGACCTTATATCCCAGTCAGAAAAAATCTACACTGTTCTTCATTCCTTTTGATCTCTCACTCGTGTGTGTGTGTGTGTGTGTGTGTGTGTGTGTGTGTGTGTGTGTGTGTGACTAAGGATTGAACCCAGGGACATTCTACGTCTGAGCTACACCCCCAATACTATTTTATTTTTTATTTTGAAACAGGCTCTCACTAAGTTGTAGGAGGTCTCGCTAAGTTGCTGAGGCTGGCTCTGAACCTGCAATCTTCCTGTCTCAGCATCCCAAGTACTGGAATTACAGGGTGCACCACCACTCCCAGTTTGACCTCTCACTTTTTTCTTTTTTTTATCTATTTTCCACACTGAAGCCAGAATGGCATTTGGAGAACCCAAATCTATTTGTGTATACTTAAGGATACCTATTGGCTTCCCATTCCCTTTAGAATCAAGATCTAAATATGGCTTGTAAGCTTTTTCTGGTCTAACCTTTCTTATTATTCCAGCCTTGTCTCTAATTATTCCCTACCTGAAAGACTATATACCAGCTGCAATGAACTTGTTTAGGTCCTCATCTAAACTAACACCC
>PVLC010047802.1:0-10762 GCA_004027655.1 Graphiurus murinus
TGTGCTTGCTATTTGAAAATGATGCTCAAACATACATGGTCCAAATGCACCTTGTAATGAACTTTTAAATAAAGTATTAACTCTGAAAGAAGAGTAAGAGACAGGAAGAAAAGGGTTTGTACTTGCAACTGGAAACTATATTACACAACCAAAACTGCATATGCATGACTTACGTGGAAAATATTTGGATTTCATTTCTTTTAATCCAGATATTAAAAGTGTGAGGATTTGTTTTTTAAACCAATCCTAAGAAAAATTTTATTGGGAACATCAAATGAGACAACTAGCCCAATTAAAATGCCATGACTAGCAATCTCTTAAATTCAGCCACATCCAGGACCATCCCAAAAAGAAAATTAAATTACACAAATTGGGCACAATGGCACATGCCTGTCATCTCAACTACTCAGGAGGTAGAGGCAGATTTTCACACGTTTGAGGCCAGTCTGGACAACTTGGCAAAACCCTGTTTCCATTTTTTAAACAGGGGGTAGGAGATAGCTCAGTGTTAGAGTGTTACTTGCTCAGCATGTATGAGGCCCTGGCTGAGGATCAAATCTAGCACTACACAAATACAAAAAGAATGCCCACCATAAAGACTAAAAATGAGCCAGGTGTGGTAGCACACACTTGTAATCCCAGCATTTGGGAGGCTGAGACAGGAGGATCTGGGTTCGCAGCCAACCTCAGCTACTTAGTGAGACCCTGTTTCAAAATAAAGAATAAAAAAAAATTCAGGTTGGGGGTGTAACTTGGAGGTAGAATATCCCTGGGTTTCATCCCCAGTACCAAAAAAACCCAAAAAACAAAAAAAGACTAAAAATGTTTAAAAGTGATGAAAACTGTAAAGGTCAACATGATTATTCTGGAAAACAGCCATTAAGCAAGAACTTCCCTTTTGCCTCAGATAGGAGCTCCTGGGTCTTCTTGTGGTCACGGCCCCTTTGGCAAACCACCCAGTGGAATCTGCATTCCTCTAACCACTAATGAGCCTGGTCGTTTGGCTTTGTTCTATGAACTGCTTGTTGCCTAGTTAGGCCTTAAACTCCTACCTCTGCATCCTGAGCAGCAAGGATTATAAGTGCACACCACAGCACTCTGCTGCCGTTATTTTATTTCAAAAAAATTTTTTTCTGTGGTACTGGGGACTGAATTCAGGGGTGCTCTAACACTGAGTTATAGCCCCAACCCTTACACTTTTTACTTAGAGACAATAACTCACTAAGTTGCCCAGGCTGGCCTTGAACTTGTGCTCCTCCTGCATTCGCATCGAGTCACTGGGATTACAGACCACTGCACCCAGCCACACATCTTTAACAACTACAAATCTCACATGTGTGTGACAGATTATTCCAGGGACTGACACTGGATATTCCTTAACTTTTCCAGCAATATTTATTACTAAGCCCACCTCTTCTCACTGAACTTAAACAAGTTTTTGTTGTATATTAAATGTTTATATAAGATGAGACCTATTTCTGGATTCTCTCTTCTAACCAAACAATTTTCAGGCCAATGTGATGATGATCTGGTCACCCTGGCTCTATGGCATGTTGTGATAACTTCCAAGACTCTTTTTCCCTTTTTTAAAAATGTCTGGTGGTGCACACTTGTAATCCCAGCATCTGGGAGGTTGAGACTGAGGATCCGGGTTCTCGGCCAGCCTCAGCTACCTAGTGAGGCACTCCGCAACTTAGTCACACCCTGTTTCAAAATAAAGAATAAAAAATAGGGCTAGGGAAAAAAAAATAGGGCTAGGGGTATAGCTCAGAGGTAGAATGCCCCTGAGTTCAATCCCCAGTATCCAAAAAAAAAAAGTCTTGGCCATTCATGGATACATGCATTGCTCTATGAACTTTAAGACCACTTTCTCTATTCTACACACAACTCTATGGAACCAAAACTTGATTTATATCATTTTTAGAAGATTGATATATGTATATATGTATAATAATCTGCCCACCAGAGAAAACGCTCTTTCCACTTCTTCAGTTCCATTTCCTTCAGTGAGACTGCATCACTTTCTTCATACAAATAATAAACCATTGCTGATAAATGTATTCCAAGGAACTTAATGACTTTTGCCTTTAAATACCATTTTTCTTAGCCGGGCATGGTGGCGCACACTTGTAATTCCAGCATTTGGGAGGCTGAGACTGGAGGATCCAGGTTTGAGGCCAGCCTCAGCTGCTTAGTGAGGCCTTCCACAACTTAGTGAGACCCTTTTTCAAAATAAAGAATAAAAAAGTAGGGCTGGGGCTATAGCTGGGAGGTAGAATGCCCCCAGGTTCCATCCCCAGTACCACAAATAGCATTTTTCTTATATCTATTTTTTGGGTACTCATTTAAAGCATAAATATTTTATTTCATTTTATGTTCTTTTATTTTAGTAGTAGGAAGGCTTGAACTCAGAGGTATTGTGCCTCTGAGCCATATCCCCAACCCTATTTTTTACTTTGAAACATGGTCTCACTAAGTTGCTGAGGCTGAACTGAAACTGTGATCTTCCTGTCTCAACCTCCCAAGTACTGGGATTACAGGTATGATTAGGGTCTTTCTTTTGCCAAGTATCTTAAAGCTGGGGCTGGGAGCGTAGCTCAGTGGTGGTATGTCTGCATAGCATGCATGAGGCTCTGGGTTTAACTCCAGTAAAACACACACATACACACACACACACACACACACACACACACACACACACGAATAAAAATAAAGGTTGCTTTAAAACAAAAGATATTCAGCTATATATCAAATGGTTTTCATGGGGTAAAATGTTATAAGGGGAATAAACATTAGCATGGATAGTTTAAGTATTTGTTTTTAAATAAATAAATCAGACAAATGCCCACCCCCACTCCCCACACTGATGCCCAAAAAATGTGTCTTCTAGTAAATACCAGAAATATCTAATGTGGGATAATGAGTGGGTTAGGGGAGAAAAGGTTTCCTAGTAATGGTTTAATTAGAATAATAGTGTTTCTAAAAACTTTCCCACATAAATGCCTTCATGGACAAGAAGCGGCATGTAATCCTCAGATTCTAGAGACTTAAACTTTAAACATCTACCTACTTTCAACATTTTGTTGAGAGTTTTGCAATTCTCAAAGAATTTTTTCCCAACAATAAGCTCAGCTTTCCACCTTTCCCCTGGTACACTGGACTAGAGTTGGCCTTCTATTTCACAAGGCTTCTCTGAAAAACTATACATCAGTTCTGTCAACCATTTATTCTCCCATTTAATTATTTCTCTAGTTAACTCATTTCTACTAATCCTCTCAAAGACTAACTATAAGTCTGACAATACTGAGTTTAATTCATAAGGCTTTCAAAGTAAAAATACATGATAAAACAGGAAACAAGTTCCACATATGACTCTTGAAACTTGTTTTGAATATAGCATTTAGCCTGATATTGAAAGCTATACCTAGCTGGGCATGGTGGTGCATGCTTGTAAACCCAGTAGTTAGGAGGCTGAGACAGGAGGATCACAGGTTCAAAGCCAGTCTTGGCAACTTAGTAAGGCTCTCAACAACTTAATGAGACCTTCTTTCCAAATAAGAAATAAAATCAGGCTGGAGGTGTTGCTTAGAGGTAGAATGCCTCTGGGTTCAATCTCCAGGAGCACCCCCAACCAAAAATTTAAAAAAAAAAGAAAAAGAAAAAAAAAAAAAGGCAGGGTTGAGATATGCTGGCTACTAGGGGTAAGCTTTTTTATTTGATTTGTAGAAATAAATGATATATCACTCTTACACACCCTTACACACAGTTGGTGGGGAAGTGCTGCAACTACAAATGGAAAGAAAACTATGTAAGTATTTACTTTATTTACTTTGTAACCAGTGATTGCATACCTAGGAATTTACCCTAAAGATACATTTCCTATAACACAAAAGCACAAATGCATAAGGTCATTCATTGTTGCACTATCTGTGATGGTAATATATAGGAAATAATTTAAATGCATGAATGCACGACAGTGGTCGAAAAAACTACAGTACATCCTCCACAATGAGTACTATATAAATGTAGAAGGAAAATGAGAAAGATCTCTATGGAATGATATGAGTGGTTTCCAGGATACATTATGAAATAAGAAAAACAAAGAACAAAAAAGCATTTGTAGGAGGTTACCTTCAAAGTTAGGAGGAAGAAGGAATCATCTACATAAAAATATATACACATTACACTTTAGGTACCTGTTTTTCCCCATGGAAATAACAAATAAAGACTAACAAGAAACTAGTAAGAGCCAGGTGTGGTGGCTCATGCCTGTAATTCCAGTACTTGGGAGGCTGATAAAAGAAGATTGCAGGTTCGAGGCCAGCTTTAATAATTTAGTGAGACCCTGTTCAAAAAAAAAAAAAGAAAGAAACCGAAAGATAGGTAGGAACGGGGAATGGAGGCCCAGGAAAGTGACTGGCCTTCCCTAAATGCAACTCTGGATAGTCTTGGCTTTTAGCAACTTATTAAGGTATTATGTATTAAAAAATAAAATTAGCTGGGCAGGTAATCCAGTACTTGGGAGGCTGAGATAGGCAGATCACAGGTTTCAGGACAGCCTCAGCAATGACATAGGCATGTGCCACCACACCTGGCAATTCTTTTTATGAACTGAAGACATAGTATTATTTTGGGAGGTTACTTGGATTAGCTTTTGTCACTCCCTATGAGGACATTTATTTAAAATACTATTAAGTATCCCTCCTCATCTTTGTGGACTTATTTATTTATGGTACTGCAGGATGAAGAGCAATCTCTCAGGTGCTGTTTTGGGCAGTGGATGCCAACATTCAATGCCATGAACTGGGATGGTGAAGACTGGGGACCAGGGGGTAGGGAAGATGAGATCAAGAGTCCAGGGTGACTCCTTCTGTCCCCTGGAGAGATGAACTGGGCAAATTGATCTTGATGGGGAATAAAGGCTGTTCTGCCATATACTGAGAAGTATCCTAAGACAGCACAAGTTCTGTGGCCTCTACTCTGCCCCACCCTTATCCTAGAAGCGCATCGCACACTGCCCAGTCCTTGGCCCGTGTCTTCGGCTCCCATCTTTTCTCTCAGGGGCCTGTTTCTGAGTAGAGCTTTCCCCTTCCATCATTTCTCTCCTCCTCCAAGGGCCCTGCCAGCCCCGATTCCCAACCCTCATCTAGCTTCCATGCCACACTTCTTTTTCTTACAATACCTTCTGGTTCTTGTCTATCTCCTCCTAGTCCACACCACAGCAAGACGGGAACAATTTTAAGCCTTTCAGTGGCCAAAAGGATATCTGCCAGTTTCCTTCTAGTTTCTTATTCGTAAGGAAATTTCTAGGAAGATGTATCATCTTTAGCTATTATAATTTGGCATTATACACAATGACCAAACCCCATCTTCTCAGAATTCAGGTTTCTTGTATTCTTTATTGGAAATCAGACTGGAGAGACAAGCAGTCTTCGAAAAATGAATAGGTTACAATTCCAAAGTTCAGAAACTAGCTAACTAGAATATAGTTTCTACATGGAAGCGAAACATTTTAGAGGCATCTCACGTATACTCGTAATCAGTCTATATTCTTCATGTATTTGAAAAGAGTCAAGAGTCAAGAAAGAAAAGGGAGGGGAAAAAAGGGAGAGGACAACAATTCTCAATTCTCAATGATAAATTCTCCTCTTCTCTAGATGACAGACACAGGAACTAAAACTTCAAGCCAATGCCTAAAACTTCAGAGTCCATCCTATCCTTCTATCAAAAGAAGCAAGGGTCAAGCCTGGGACCCTTCCAGAAAAACCACGTAAGAATCAAAGAACAATGGTGGGAGGAGCGTTTAGTTAGACAAATTGTTATTACTTATCTTTTGTGTGTGTGTGTGTGTGTGTGTGTGGTACTGGGGATTGAACCCAGGGGCATTCTACCTGCAAGCTACACCCCCAGTCCTATTTTTTATTCTTTATTTTGAAACAGAGTCTCACTAAGTTATGGAGGGTCTCACTAAGTAGCTAAGGCTGGTTGTGAACCTGTGATCCTCCTGTCTCAGACTCCCAAGTATTGGGATTAAAAGTGTGCACCACCATGCCCGGCTATTACTTGTCATTTTAACAACTTAGATTTGAAGAGGTCAAATACTGCCAAGGGCTAATATCTGAGTAAATACAAGAATTGGAGTTGGGAGACAGATCTTGCTCATCCTTTAGACTACATTATTCCATCATTTTAGTACATCTTTAGTTCACAAAATTTCAAATTACTTTTCAGAGATATTTCTTTATGGAAAACATAGGCATTTTTTAAAATTTTTTCTTAATAGGAATTGTTTATGAAAGTAAAATGTCATCATAAATTTATTCAGCAGAATGTCAGAAAAAAAAAGATACAGAAAACATTTTTTATTTAACCTATGACTGCCAAAGTGCCATCTTTAATGCTAAAATGTTTACTATAAAAGTAATAAATTAGCAAAAATGATCTTTGGAGCTGGGGATGCAGCTCAGTTTGCTTAGCATGTACAAGGCCCTGGGTTAGATCACTAGCACTGCAAGAGAAAAAAAAAAGAATGACTTTTAGCCATGTAGCTGAAAATAGAAATGACTTTGGGTTGCCAAGCTAAAAATAGTTTAGACTATTTTTAAATAAAAATTTAAATTTAAAATAATAAATTTAAATTTAAAATAAAATTCATTAAATAATACTTAGCTTTTCTCCTTAACACTTATTATTATGTGACAATTTTCTGTCGTTATTGACTGTCTCCTTGATAAGACTGTAATTCTGAAGAAAGGCCAGATTTTGTCCATTTTGTTTCCTGCTATTACACCCATGTCTACAACAGTCAATGGCCTATAGTAGACATCTGTTAAGTATGTTTTTAGTGTTAAATACATAAATATTTGAGTGAGGTTTTTTTCTTAGCGGGTATTCATCATAAGATACTTCTTGAATGAAACTTCAAAATTTGTAAATATAACAGAAAAGCACGATTCAGTGGAGGAGAAAACAAGCCTAGCAAAGCAGGTTCTGGTGAGAGGTCTTGAAGGAGGACAGGAAGATTATACATCAGGATGCAAAGCAAAAGGAGCATGTTCCTAAATTTAGGTGTAACTGATACGACAGAGCTCCTGTGCCTGCATGGCACGACTTCTTGCTCAAATGCTCTTTTTTACTTTTCTAGCTGTTTCTGATCAGAAATTAGAACTAAATGGCTATTTTCCTATTTCAGAACATAATTTTCATAATGATGACATTTAATCAAGAAAAGTTTAGGCTGAGTTCTTTTTTTTTTTTTTTTTGCAGTACTGGGGATTGAACTCAGGGGCATTCTACCTCCGAGCTATATCCCCAGCCCTATTTTTTATTCTTTTATTTTGAAACCAGGTCTCGCTAAGTTGCGGAGTGCCTCACTAGGTAGCTGAGGCTGACCTCGAACCCGGATCCTCCAGTCTCAGCCTCCCAAATGCTGGGATTACAAGCGTGCGCCACCACGTCCGGCTAGGCTGAGTTCTGAAGACTGAAAGCAACAAAGAGCTATGTCGATCTTTATTAGATTCTATAAGGTCATAAATAAAAACAGATTGGTCATTTAAGGAGACAAGTAATTACTTAGAAAGTTTACTTATGTAGAATATCTAATCTCTGATGCTAATAGCTATTGTGTGTGTGTGTGTGTGTGTGTGTGTGTGTGTGTGTGTGTTTGTGTTTACTGGGGATTGAACCTAAGAGTACTCTACCACTGACCTACATCCTCAGCCCTTTTTTTTTTCAGTACTAGGGATTGAACTCAGGGGCATTCTACCTCCAAGCTACACTCCCAGCCCTACTTTTTATTCTTTATTTTGAAACCGGGTCTCACTAAGTTTTGGAGTGCCTCACTAGGTAGCTGAGGCTGGCTGTGAACCCAGATCCTCCAGTCTCAGCCTCCCAAATGCTGGGATTACAAGCGTGCGCCACCACGCCCGGCATCTCCAGCCCTTTTTATTTACACTTTTTTTTTTTTTTTTTTTTTTTTAATTTCGAGACAGGGTCTTGCTAAGTTGTGAAGAATGACCTCAAATTTGTGATTCTCCTGTCTCTGCCTCCCAAGTACTGGAATTATAGTCTTGCACCAGTGCACCTGGCTTTTTTGGGTTTTATTTAGGGGGCCTGCTATATTATGTGACCAGTGCCACACTAAAACCTTTAAATATAGTTTTTCTGTTAATCTTCTCAACAACTCTGAGATAAAAAGAAAGGCATTTCCATTTTCTAGATTAGGAAACCAAGATCAAAGGACATATATGTATATATATATGTGAGTGTGTGTGTATGTGTGTGTATTCTAAATCATAGGTACAGAAAGTGGTACAGCTAGGATTGAAACTCAGATATATGACTATAAGTCATGTGTTCTTTCCATTAAAGCAAGCTGCCTTCATAACACTAACAAACTCAGGGAAACAGAGTACTAAGTGTAAGACAAACACATTGTGGGGAAATGTGGCTTCCTCTAGGACAACAAAACTCAGCCTGGCTCCCCAAAGCCATGAACCTAAAATCCCAAACTATTATTTGCCACCCTTTTTAATTCACTTGCTTCCCTGTGGCTTCAAACAACCAAACACCTGTTTGTGACAGTCAAAGAATTCAACGATATCCATCATACATCCAACATTTACCGTATTGCAAGAAAAACTGGCCGGCCTCCCTCCTTTCCTCCCTCCCTCCTTCCTTCCCTCCCTCCCTTCCTCCCTTCCTTCCCAGAACTGGGGAATGAACCCAGGAGCATTCTACCTTCAAGCTATACTCCAGCCCTATTTTTTATTCATTATTTTGAAACAGAGTCTCACTAAGTTGAGGAGGGCCTCATTAAGTAGCTGAGGCTGGCCGCAAACCTACAATCTTCCTGTCTCAGCTTCCCAAGTACTGGGATTACAAGCATGTGCCACCACACCCAACTCAAAACTGGTTATTTCTTTTTTTTTTTTTTTTGCGGTACTGGGAGTTGAACTCAGGGGCATTCTACCTTCGAGCTATACCCCCAGCCCTATTTTTTTTAATTCTTTATTTTGAAACCGAGTCTCACTAAGTTGCGGAGTGCCTCACTGGGTAGCTGAGGCTGGCCGAGAACCTGGATCCTCCGGTCTCAGCCTCCTGAATGCTGGGATTACAAGCGTGCGCCACCACGACCAGCTTAAAACTGGTTATTTCTAACTTCTACAAACTCTCAAATATTTTCTTTACCTTTTATTCTTCAATTAATAAAAGATAAAAACCATTCCATATGAAGTAAGAAGTGTGGGACAGTCAAATGAATATAACAGATGTGGATGAAGGTCAAAACAAATTGGAGGAAAATATCAAATTATTTAGATGTTTCCAGTGGAAATTTAACTTTTTAAGAGAGTACTGTCATTCAATTTTAATAGAGTACTGTCACCCATTATTTAGAGTTTTATATCAGAAAAACACTTTTCAGAAGTACTTCTCTAGTAAAAAAGTAATCGAGTATTTCAGGCTAGAGAAATGTGTACTTCTATATAGCATAATAAATCATATGATGGAATAAATAGGACTGGACAATATTTTATTTGACATTTTGCTTATGTAAAATTCCAACTTACCATATCTGTGCTAAGACAGGTTGAGGTAACCCAGATTGAAAAAAAAAGTTCCTTGCTTGATCACCTGCAAGTTAAGTGGAAAATGTTTTAGAAAAAAACACCACCTGACAGAAACAGACATACAGCAAAATCACAAAAATAACAAAGCTGCTAACCCTATATATACTGAATTAACGTGATAAAAGTCAAATGTGAGCCTATAAGCAACAGTAAAACCAATATATTGGCACTGACATGAAAACTGAACTCTTTAAAAAGTGATCTCAAAAAGGGCCTACTGTTTGCTGGGATCAAATGTCTGCTTTAATCTGCTATGTGATTAAGATGCTAGCTACCAGCAGGACTACTACAGTTTGGATACTGAATGTTCCCCAAAGGGCCATGTGTTACAGGCTTAGTCTCCAGCATGGCTCTCCTGGCAGGGCTGGAACTTTAAGAGGTGGGGCTAGTGAGAGGTCCAGGATTATCAGGGCGTGTCCTCAAAGAGGATATTGGGAATCCAGCCCTCTCCTTTCCCCCTTCTGAACCAAGTCACACGGTAAACATTTTGCTGTGATATACTATGCCTCCACAGACACAGACATGGAACAACAGCTCCAAGCAGTCATGGACTGAAATCTCCTAAAATATGAGCCCAAATAAACCTTTCCCTATTTGTTTGTTTATTTATACTTTAGTGATTGGGGGTTAAACCCTGGGGTAGTCTACCACTGAACTACATCTCTAGTCCCCCCACTTTTTGTGGTACTAGGGATTGAATCCAGGGGAATTCTACCTCTGATCTATACTCCCAGCCCTATTTTATTTTTAGTTTGAAACAGGGTCTCACTAGGTTGAGAGTCTCACTAATTGCCGAGGCTGTCCTCCAACCTGCAATCCTTTCCTCTCAGCCTCCCCAGTACTGGGATTACAAGTGTGCACTATCATGCCTGGCTTCTCTAGCCCTTTTTTATGTTTTATTTTTGAGACAGGGTTTTGCACAGGTTGTCCTCCAACTTTCTATCCTCCTACCTCAGCCTCCCAAGTTGCTGGGATTAAATGTATGTGCCATCATATCCAGCTGAACCTTTCCTCATTAACTGAGACACTTTGTTATGCAGTAGAAAGCTGGCTAGCACAACGACAAAGCACATCTATGGAAATCCTTAGGGAAGAACTGATGGGCCATACTTGACTTTATAAAAATTAAAAAA
>PVLC010047803.1:0-10949 GCA_004027655.1 Graphiurus murinus
CTACAGAAACACAGAGCTGTTCATTTCTTCTCTTTCTTTTGCTATACTTATGCTGATCAAACTGGCAAGTGTATCTTGATTTGCAAAGGACTTAGTGGAAAAATGACGGATGAATTTCTTTTCAATAAAATATGTGCATATTTTATGTAGCATCATGTCATCTGGAACCAATAAACAGCTGTACACAGCTGGGCACTCATCTCTGATGGATATACAGCTGTGTCGAACCATTTCACCCTGTGCATGCACCAGCAACCACCACTTGTCATTTGCCAAGAACACCAAGCTTGTAAGCCTCTGGAAGTTTAATGAAAAAAAAAAAAAATCTGGTAGTTTGGCAACTTGTCCTCTTAAGGAAATAAGAAAATGAAAACTTCCTCTCAAATTTGAGAGGTAATTTCTGTATATCCTTTCCCTCACCCAGGGACAGGTGCCAGTTGAAGTTTTCAAACTCAGAGATAAATTGTTAGTTTCCTTTATGGACAATAAAAATAAACAGACTACAACTTGATGAAAACCTTGAAAAGCCCAAAGAAATAACATGAAATATGAAGAGTAGTTCACAAGTGTTTAAAGCCAAACATTCATAGTTAACTAGTACAAAGGAAAGCTATGACTGTTTCTTCCTATACGTGGTAGGACTTCCAAAACAAAAGTTTCATAGATGGATATGAAACTTGGAGAGGAGTAATCAGTCTTTTGAAGCTCTCAGTTGGGTTCATATCATACGAACCACAGTGTTGGGGGTAAAAATAAAGCAAAACACCCTCGATCACATAACTTCACTTATGTAGATCCCAAGAGAGATGCAAATCAAAACTACACTGAGATTCCATCTAACCCCAATCAAAATGGCAATCATCAAGAAGTCAAACAATAATAAATGCTTGAGCATGTGGGGAAAATAGGAACTCTTCTACACTCTTGGTGGGATAGCAAATTAGTGCAGCCACTATAGAGATCAGTGTGGAGATTCCTCAGAAAATTGGGAATGGACCATATGATCCAGCTAGACCACTCCTGGGTATCTTTCCAAGGGGACTAAAATCAGAATATCATAATAATATATGCATATCTATGTTTATAGCAGCACAGTTCACAATAGCCAAATTATGGAACCAACCTAGGTGTCCATCAAAAGATGAATGGATTGCAAAATTATGATATATACATACAATGGAATTCTACTCAGCAATAAAGAAGAACAAAATAATGTCATTTGCAGGAAAATGGATGGACCTGGGGAACATTATGTCAAGTGAGATTAGCCAGTCACAGAAAGTGAAAAGTCATATGTTTTCTCTCTTATGTGGAGTCTAGGGATATTAGAGGGACTCCAGATAATGGAGGAGAAACTTCAGTGGAGCCAGGGAGGTGGTCTAGGGGGAAGGGGAAGGGGAAAGGGAAAATCAATGAATCACTTCCATTGACGTTAAGGACATACATGAGAACACCAATGTCAATCTCGATACCCTGTATGAAGAAGAGGGGAGTGGGGAAGGAGCCGGGGAAAGCCCACCAAGCGCTGTGTGCATTATGTCACTATCACAATGAACTACAGTATGATGTGAAACTATAATGCAACACTAAAAGTATATAAAAAGAAACCACCAATAAATAGATCCCAAGAATTTAAAAGAGATTGACGAAGGGGCCAGACTTCAGTACATCATATTCAAGAAGACACATTCTTTGACATTTTCACTTGCAAAAGCCTAAAGTTGTACCACAGTTTGGAAGCATCCCAAGGAATCTCTTCAGCAATTATGCTAATAATATTAACAATAGCAATAGTTATCATATAATAAGAGCTATTCGGGTGTCTGGTAGTGTATACACAGGGCCTGTACTTGTTTATATACTGAAAAATATTTTTTATTAATCCTTTGTCCAAATTTACAAAATCATTTTTCAAAATGACAAAAACTTAGCTGGGCATGTTTGTAATTCCAGTGCTTGGGAAGCTGAGACAGGAAGATTGTAGATTCACAGCCGGCCTCAGCAACTTAGTGAGGCCCTCTAAAACTTAGGGAAGATCCTGTTTCAAACTAAAAAATAAAATAGGACTGGGAGTCCATTCTACAGAGGTAGAATGCCCTTGGGTTCAATCTACAGTAACACACACACACACACACAAACACAAAGACAAAAACTAAACTAAAAAAAAAAAATAGGTCAGGGAAGAGAGAATGAAGAATTTGCAACATGAAATAGAGGTTGAACTAAACCAACTGCATATATGTAGGACGAGAAAAGCAATATTAAAACAAACAAACAAACAAAACCCCACATCTTGAATTTTATTGACAACTAGCTGAATAGGAGCCAGAAGTGTGATGTCATAGGCTTCAAAGCCAATGCAATATCAGTATATAAAGCAAACCAGTGTCTCATAGGGCACTAAAAGGACAGGTATATTCAGAACATGTACGGAATACTGTGTTCAGGCTCATGAGCTACATTTTAAGAGGGATGTTTGTAATTTAGCAATTTGGATGGGGAGGCATCCAGGGTCATCTTCACTGGTTGGAGGAAATGATGCTGTTTAGTGCCCCAAAGCATAGCTCTCGTAGCAGGAGGGCCAGCGCTAGCTGCCTGTGATGTTCTCTGAGAGATTGGATGGGTCAAGTATTGGTAGGGATGCTACATGGCGGGTGGGGGAGGGGCTCACAAGGGACAGCTTCTGTAGGAACTGGGAACTGGGAGGAGAGCTTTGTGCAACACAGAGCTGCTCCCTGGTGGCATGGCTTCCTGCGAGGCGGTGGGGGCCTCTGTGCTGGGAGTCTTCCTGCAGAGGCCAGGCCTCACCTGGGATCCTGCAGTGGTGGGAGCCCCTGCTTCCCGTGGGCGGTGGGGCTCCTGACCTCAGAGGTCCCTCCGGCTCCCAGAGTCAGGGAGCGGGCACCACAAACAAAGAGCTCCAGTTGGGGCTTGGCTCCGGCGCTGTGGTTTCCCAACACTAGTAATTTGTATTCAGAGAACAAACACAACACTGTCTGAATTCAACCCCTGCTAAAGGCCTGGACTTGAAGTAACCCTTATCTGGGATGGCTCAGAGCGCAGGTCAATTAGAAAGGCACAAATCTCTCCAAGATGGAAGCCAGACTTTCCTTCATGGAGCCCTGCACTCCATGGCTGCTGATGGGGCTTGTCCCTCCCCATGGCTTTGGTGCAAAGTCCTTTTGAAGGCTTCGTCCCATGTCCCTCCCTGGTGGCCTGTCTCGGAGTCCCCTTAGATGCATCATCTGAGTCACCCACTCCAATCTGCCTGGTCCCCACTAGTCTGTGCACCTTGAAGCTGCTCTCTGCCTTTATCCTTAAGTCTTTTAGCTAGTCCTTGCTCTCAGAGGCTTCCACGTCAGCTCCATGGCCCAGCCCTGCCCTCTCCTCCTCTGAATTTGGAGGATTGAAATCTTTTTTGCCTTAGGGGGACTGTCCAGCAGAGACATAGTTGCCAGTCACTGGCCTGGTGATAATTCCATTTGTTGGTTATCTGATATGTGCCAACATTTAGTTTAAATGTCATGCAGTCCCCAAAAGGACATTTCAGAGCAGGTGTTATGTCCATTTTGCAGAAGAGGAACCTGAGGCTCACTACCTTGCCCAAGGTCGCTCAATGCGTAGCAGAGCTAGAATTCTAATCTCCTTCTATCTGCTTCCAAAGTCCACTTTTTCCTCAGTGTACAGTTTTGACTGTACTTGTTTGGGATCAGCACCTCACTCAGCTTTTCAGTAAATATTTGTTGATTATTTTTTGTTTGCTTGCTTGCGTTCAAGGGACAAAGACAAATATTTCACTCCTTTTCAGTAAACAGGTAATGATCTTACATGGCCATTAACATATACCACGATCAAGTGCCTTTGAAATGCAAGCTCTGTGTTTGACAAATTGGCTTGGAGCTTTTTATACCTGGATCACTCCAAGTAGCAAAAGAATTGTCTCTCTGGACCTATGGAAGTCATGGCTCTCAAAATAGTGGTTTTTTGTTTATTAAAAATGTTAGCAGAAGCCGGGTGTGGTGGCGCACGCTTGTAATCCCAGCATTTGGGAGGTTGAGACCAGAGGATCCGGGTTCGCGGCCAGCCTCAGCTACCTAGTGAGGCACTCCGCAACTTAGTGAGACCCGGTTTCAAAATAAAGAATAAAAAATAGGGCTGGGGGTATAGCTCGGAGGTAGAATGCCTCTGAGTTCAAACCCCAGTACCGCAAAAAAAAAAAAAAAAATGTTAGCAGAAGCCGGGTGTGGTGGCGCACGCTTGTAATCCCAGCATTTGGGAGGTTGAGACCAGAGGATCCGGTTCACGGCCAGCCTCAGCTACCTAGTGAGGCACTCCGCAACTTAGTGAGACCTGGTTTCAAAATAAAGAATAAAAAATATAAAAAATAGGGCTGGGGGTATAGCTCGAAGGTAGAATGCCCCTGAATTCAATCCCCAGTTCCGAAAAAAAAAAAAAAAATGTTAGCAGAGCAGGGATAACTTGTACTTCTTGATAAAGACTCTCATCACTAAAAAGTGGCTTTAGCCTGATGAATACCAAGTCGGTGATGGCCCAAATGACAAATTGACAAATGTATGCAGTGCCGAGTGTGGCGGGGACAGCCACTCCCTAGCTAGTGTGACTGGTGTTGGCATGGTAGGGGAACCCCTCAGTTCTACCCAAGTCTTCTCTCTTGTATCGGAATGCGTAGATTTTATTTAATAATAAACACACACCGTACTTTTATTCCCCCTGGGGAGAAAACCAAGCAACCAACCAGGAACTGTAAATATCAAACTCCACAAAAGAGCAACTGTAAACACAACACAAACACAACAGCGCAGGCTTCACCACTCCCCCGGTGACAGGGTCGACAGGCACTGACACTACACTGCCAGGCAGAAGGGACAGGAAATGGGAGTGACAACCAGGCCTCAGTGCTCGCCGGGTGTACGGCCTTGGCAGACCTTCAGTTTTATCACTGATGGTACAGGGACCACAGAGAGCTCAGTACACCACAGCAAAGTTCAAATGAGGTGAGCACCAAAGTGCGTTGTAAACTGTAAAGTGCTCTATGAAAAGTAATTACTGTTACCTTAGGCAGCGGATTTTTTCTTCTGGGAGAACTCCTCTGACCTATTGTAAACGAGACACCCCATCTACAGTTGCCCCCTTGCTCTTTCTTCTCCGTTCCTGGCTTTTCTTCCTCCTTTGTTTTTATTGCTCCTACTGTGCTATGCTTTTTATTTATTTGTTCACCGTATGTTTCTCTGTACTAGACTGTGATTTCCACAAGGGCATGCTTTTGTCTGTATTATCCTCGCTTGACCCCAGCGTCTCAAACAGTACCGGGCACTTACCTGCCTCAACCAATCCTTGCTGCATAGATGAGTGCCAGAGGGTGTCTCTGGCCCAAATACATCCATTCTAGCTCCCCAGCTCTATGGTAGTAAATAAGCTGTTACAACATCAGAGAATTTCAGAGACTTAAGCTCTGGGAGCAGGATTTGAGAGCAATCCATCCATCCATCCATCCATCCATCCATCCATCCACCCACCCACCATCCATCCATCCATCCCTTTAGCTGATTATTATCAGGTATCTACTCTGCTCTGAGCTCTGCTACATATATGATGTATGTATCAGCTGAGGTGAGACTCTTTAACTGCAGTTGTGCAACTTGTTGCCCTAGTATGTGGGAAGTTGAGATAGGAGAATTGCACGCTATAGGAGGATCACAGGTTTGAGGTCAGCCTCAGCAACTTAGAGAGACCTTCAGCAGCTTAGTGAGACCCTGTTTAAAAATAAAATAGGGCTGGGGGTGTAGTTCAGAGGTGGAATGCCGCTGGGTTCAATTCCCAGAATGAAGAAGGAGAAGGAGAAGGAGGGAGAAGAGAGAAGAGAAAAGAAGGACAAAGAATACTGTAAAAAAAGAAAAAAAAAAAAGTGGGCTTTGTAAAAAATAAAAAGACTTCAAATAAATATTTAAATAGGTCATTCTAATTCTCATATGTTGTCTTTGTGGTGCTGGGAATCCAACCCAGGGCCTCATACATGCTAGGCAAGGACTCTACTACTGAGTCACGTCGCCAGCCCCTGTGTGGCATCTTCCATTTGAATGTCCATTCATAGACATTCACCTTTGGAGGTTTCCTTTTACAATTGAGAGGTTTGTCTTAATTTTCAAAGTGACGTCTAGTTAGCTACTGAGGGTGAGTACTGTATTGTCCATTTCCTTCCACGCTTGCTTTTAAACTAGTTCAAATCCTTTAGCTAGGTGAGTTTCAAGATGGCGTCCAGCATGTTGGATGTACAGGGTGGGGTGGGGGGGATCTCTTAGCAGAAAAGGTTAAAAACAAAATCCCTGCTCTAGCATGATGAGCTTTAAACGAGCCAGTTGTCTGTGACTTTGTTTATACTGCAATTGGGTATCGTTTGACTAAGGAAGCTATTCATTCATTATCGTGCTAATGAGTTAATAAGTAACTAGATGCCTGTATTTTCCAATTACGTGCCCTATTTTATTTCTGGGTAGTAACAGCACAAACAATTTAAGTGGGTCCAAGAGAGAAAGAAAAAAGGACTCAAAAATGTCTCAGAATCTTTAGAAATATGTTGCAGTATGCCTATTTCAGGGTCATATAACACTAGTAGGCCTAGCATGTAGAAAGTGCTCCAAATGACTGTGTGAGTGTATAATTTTGTATATATTATTTTAATTATGTAAAATAATATAAATTTCATTTATATAATTATAAAATATATAAATAATTTATATGATGTTATTTTATTTATATAAAATATATTTTATTTTATTTATGCTTATATTTATTTTATATAGCTATGGTATATAATTTATTTTATATAATAATTAAAATGTAGCAACTATGTGAAGAATATCTATTTCAAAATCTTAAGTAATTTTTTAATAAATTGGATTGAAACTATGCCCTTAGCCGGGCATGGTAGCACACGCCTGTAATCCCAGTACTTTGGAGGCTGATACAGGAAAATCACAGATTCATGGACAGCCTCAGCAAGTAGTGAGACTCATCAACCTAGCGAGACCCTGTTTCCAAAATAAGAAATAAAATTGGGGGGTGTGTGACTCGAAGGCAGAATGCCTCTGTGTTTAGTCCCCAGTATCACACACACACACACACACACACACACACACACACACACACACACCAAAAACCTATGCCCTTGCGTGTGCATCTGATCCTGCTTATGTAACACAAGGGAGACCATCAAAGGCGCCAATGAAAATTCCAGAAGCTAGCCCATCTTCTATGGTACCAAATCTCTCATCTCTCTCAGCTGGGGAGCAGGCTTTTTGAAGTAGTAAAAGGTTTATAGAAATCAAGGGAGGCCTTTGAGTGCAAAGTAATCATGAAGCCACACAAAATCTTTATGAAATCAGATAGATGGGGGGAAAAATCAGGCATTTTAATATTCCTCTAACATGCAGCCTTCTATGTTGTCTGGGCAGACCCTGAACTCTGGCTCGGGCAACCCTCGTGCATCTAGTCTCCTGAGTCGCTGGGACTACAGGCCGTGCTGCTTTGCCTGACTGAGGGACAGATAGTTTGTAGTGGAGGCAAATCTTTGGAGTTAGGAGTTTAATTTCTTCCTTCCCATCCAAACATTTTGGTCTTACTAAGATAATACCTGTAATCCCAGTACGAGGGAAGCTGAGACAGGAGGGTCATGGGTTCAAGGCCAGCCTCAGCAAGTTAGTGAGGCTGTCATCAATTTAGCAAGACCTGTTTCAAAATAAAAAAAAAAAATAGAATAGGGCTAGGGGTATAGCTCAGAGGTAGAATGCCCCTGGATTAAATCCCCAGCACTGCACAATAAATAAAGTGGAAAAGAGAGATAATATTGTCCTCACAAGCGGAGATGAGACTCTTTAACTGCACACTTTCAGTGCCTACCTGACATCCTTCTTGCCATCACCCTCCCTGGTTTCTCAGTGAGTGTATTAAACTCTTTCTTCCAGAGTGCAGACTTTAAGGTGATTATAGGAATTCTTTCTAGGAGGTAAGAACCTTCATTACATCTCTTGGTTGCATCCGAATTTTTGCATCCCAAATCCACAGAACCTGAATTGTCTTACTGTAGGTGATCAGCAGAAAACTACATATGTCTAAAGAGTGTTTCCCTGTCATCACTAGGATGTCAGAATTAAACACTAGGTTCTCCCATGAGAATTTTTTTAGACAAGTGCCTTGTATTTGGTTCATAAGATTGTCCATCATTATTCCATTTTTTCCCCATACATCATGTTTGGTTGGAGCTTAAAGTCAATTTTCATATTCAATGCTTTGCTTTTATTTTTAACTTTTTGGCTCTCCTATGGGTCTTGGATAGTGGCCAGTTAAGCACAGGTTCTTCATAGAGAAAAGCAGCTCCTATGTAACAATGTAACACATGCTACTAGTGTGCCAGGTACTGTACTGAGCTGAGCATCTCCATTTTACAGATGTGTTGGTTCATTTAGGCTGCCATAGTAAAATATCATAGATTGGGTGGCTTAGAAGTAATAACAGATTTTCTTGCCCATAGTTGCAGAGGCTGGAAGTCAGAGACCCGGGTGGCAGCATAGTCCAGTTCTGGTGAAAGCTCTCTTCCCGCTTGCAAATGGCCACCTTCTCCAAGTGTCTTCATGTGGAAGGAGAAAGGGACATTTCTGACCTTTTTTTTGGTACTGGGGATCAATCCAGGGGCATTTTACCTTTGAGCAACACTCCCAGCCCTATTTTATTTTTTATTTTGAAACAAGGTCTCATTAAGTTGCAGAGGGCCTTGCTAAGTAGCTCAGGCTCCCTGCAAACCTGTAATTCTCCTGTCTCAGCCTCCCATGTACTGGGGTTACAAGTGTGCACCATCACTCCAGGCTTCCTCTTTTATCATTCTAACTGCTTCTTACAAGAGAAAGACAAACTATAAGATAAAATTAACATCTTATAATGCCAGTTAAAAAATTACTTAGAAACCATCAAATTTGGTGCTTTGTGAATTTTCCCCCTCTCTCGGATGTAGTTAGTAGAAATGAGTCATTACAATGAGGTATGTGACAGAAATGCTGACTATTTCTGCCATGTCTGTCTATTTATGACTTCTTCAGACTACAGTAATTGTCAGCAATAAATAGACCGTATTCAAACAGCAGGATTGATTCACCATTCAGCTTTATAACCAACTGTGAGCCGTTCATTCTTTGGTTAAATTACGCTTGTAAGAAGTGAGAAAATGGGGTGAAAAAAATGCTCTCAATCCTTAATGATAACCTAGGGTAATCGAGTATTTTCCCGAAAGAAATAACAAGGAGACACACCTCCGTGGCACAGTAAATAGCATGCTGAGACACGTCGCTTGGAGTGGAGGGTCTGCGTCAAGTGAAGCTGCGCAGGAGCGATTTTATCCAACATCTCTGTCCCTTTGTCTGAGTTTTACAAGCTTCTCTACATGTTGCCTTGAAATGACATTGAACAAAGGCTGTCCTTTCATCTTTGGGGAATCTACAGTGGACAGGTGTCTTGGTCAGCATTCTCACTGTTGTAGTTCAAAACAAGGGACCACACGACTTAGAGGAAGAAAGATTTTTTTTTTTTGCTCACAGTTTTTTGGAGGTTTTGGGGTTCAGTCCATGTTAGTCAGGGTCTGCAGCGCTCAGAGTGTAGTGGCAGGAAGCAGAGAGAGGGAGAGAACGAGGGTTCTGCTCTCACAGCAGGGAGGCTGAGAGAGCAAGCAAGGGGCTTCAAAGACAAAAGAAGAGAGAGCAAGCAAGGAGATCCAGAGACACAACACAGTCCCTACGGCCACATTCCCAGAGACCCACCTTCTCCAGCCACACGTCACCTGCCTAGGTGACCACCCAGTGAATCCATTACGATGGATTTATCCACTGATGAGATCATGACCCGCGTGACTTCAGCTTTGAACCTTAAAACATGAACTCCTCAGGGGACATCCTATATCTCACCCTAACAACAGATTAGTAAATGGCTTTCTTCTTCAGACAGTAACACAACTTAAGGCCAAGTAGTAAAGTTAAGGAACACAGCCGCCAGCCCTCGTACATGGGACACTTTCTGCTTCTGAGCTATTGGTACCATAACTTCAGATTCAGGCTTTGCTGGCTCACCTATGTTCTGATGAAATGCAAGATGGTGTTTCTGTCCATACATGTGTGTGCACACACATGCACAGATGTGCATGTACACACACACACACACACACACACACACACACACACATATATATACACACCCAAACTGGGGCATGTAAACACAACATCAGTCCTACTTTGTGGGACTAGAGAAGATTGTTTTCCACCTATAAGATAAGTGAACTCTCTGTAAAAAGAAAAGGCTCTCATCCTCCCCATGTTACCATGTTACCATGGGGAGGAGGAGAGCCTCTTGTTCTGATCAGAAATTGCCAAGACAATCCTGTATAGACCATAAAACTTCATTAAAAATTTTTTTTTGCATTACTGGGAACAGACCCAGGGGGTACTCTACCACTGAGCTATACCCGGAGCTCCTTTTATTTTTTAAATTTTGAGCCAGGGTCTCACTAAGTTGCTGAAGGTGGCCTCCAATTTGAGATCTTCCTGCCTCAGCCTCCGGAGTAACTGGGATTACAGGCATGTGCCACCACACACAGCTATTAATTATTCTTTAAAAGCAGCCAGATCACACTTATGCTTCACTCTGAGTTCAAGGTCTGATAAAAATTGGATTTTTTTTTAACTTGGACTGGTATAAAGGCAGTCCAATCTTACATATACATCTTACATATTATCAATCTTACATATACATGGTTGACTTTTAATATGTTTCGTCTCATTGGTGCTGAGCAGTCCTAACAGATTGCTAAAGAATTCACCGATGCAGACGTGCTATGGAATCCCTGGGGAAAGGAGAAGCAGATAAGTTACCACCCTGTTTTGGAGGATGGC
>PVLC010047804.1:0-10957 GCA_004027655.1 Graphiurus murinus
TTTTTTTTTTTTTTTTTTTTTGCGGTACTGGGGATTAAACTCGGGCATTCTACCTCCGAGGTATACCCCTAGCCCTATTCTTTATTCTTTATTTTTTTTGAAACAGGGTCTCATTAAGTTGCGAAGTGCCTCACTAGGTAGCTGAGGCTGGCCGTGAACCCGGATCCTCCGGTCTCAACCTCCCAAATGCTGGGATTACATGTATTAACTTTCTTTTTTTTTTTTTTGCGGTACTGGGGATTGAACTCAGGGGCATTCTACCTCTGAGCTATACCCCCAGCCCTATTTTTTATTCTTTATTTTGAAACCGAGTCTCACTAAGTTGCGGAGTGCCTCACTAGGTAGCTGAGGCTGGCCGCTAACCCGGATCCTCCAGTCTCAGCCTCCTGAATGCTGGGATTACAAGCATGCACCACCACGCCCGGCTTAACTTTCGATCTGAAAAAATGTACAGCAGATTCCATAAGCCTCTTCAGTGACACTAGTAAAGCTTTGAGAAAACATCCAACATCTGCATATCTTTCCTGCAGTGGAAATGTTCATAATTGCAATGTGCAGTTTCCTTTGACTAAAGATAAACAGATTTCTATTTATTATACTTATGTTTCAGAAGTGTGCTTACTGCATGCTTTAAATGTTTAAATGTATTTAATTTTTTTTCTTCTTACAGTTGGGGAAGTTCCAAAAACATCTGGTTATTATTGAGATTTTCTTAGCTTTCTCTGAGGGCTGCTATATTTTTCAAAATTCTTTCCTGACTCTTCTTTTAGATTCCAGATTTAGGGGCCACTTAGGAAATATGTTCACCCAAACAAGTTTCTCCCCATTACCTGCACCACTGCCATGACTCTGATTCACTTCAACACAAACTTTTTTTATAAAACCCAACTTCCACAAGCACTTTTTTAAGGGCCCAGGGATAAATAAATAAGTCAGCTTTGTTCTCATTTTGTTCTTTGGCTAGATGCTGGATCCAGAAGCTGTCAGCTAGAAGACTGCTGGAGGACTCCCCACATAGTAGTCCCTGGGGGTTTCTGTTAGAGTAGGGATTCCCTGTTCAAAAACCTGTTTGCTCCAGCTCCCAGGAGACAACTGCTGAACATTTTACCCTGTTGACCTGGGTAGTTCTTTGTCTCTCTAAGGTGTGGCAGTCGGTCCTGGCAAGTGAGTTACCTGAAAGATATTCGCTGCTTTGCTTTAGGCATGACTATGCCAGAGTTATATGTGGCAGAGATTGCTCTGTGCTTACAAGAGATTATACATCTATTCAGAATGGAATAAAATTGAGCATTGGTGATTCTCTTGGTTGCCATGGAATGCATCAATACAGTTTGTCGTTGGTGTGTCTTTCCCCCTCAGCTAGGGTAAGAACCCTATTGCTGTGAGCCCTGTAAGCTTAGGACTGAGTCTCCTATCTTTAATGGAGTGTGCATACTTTGTCTAAATATAGAAAGATGTGGTATTGGCTAATATGAAGAGAGACAGTAGAATGACCTTGACTAGACTTTAGTACTGGTGCTACAGTTATACTTGAAGAAATAGGAGCAGCTGCTTTAGTTTTACTTATAGCTGAAATGCTCTTTCTAGCTGCTGAGTTTCTGTAGTAAGAATTTTTCTGCACTAGACTAAAAAAAAAAAAAAAAAAAAAAAAGTTGTAAAAGCCTATTTAGGAAAGAAGCCAGGAGCTTTTTGGTTTTTTGTTTGGTACTGGGGATTGAACACAGGGGCATTCTACTTCCAGGCTACACCCCCAGCCCTTTTAATTATTTATTTATTTTTATTTTATTTTATTTTTTGAGGTACTGGGTATTGAACCCAGGGGCATTCTACCTCCAAGCTACAGCCCCAGCCCTATTTTTTAGTCTTTATTTTTGAAACAGGGTCTCACTAAGGTTGCAGAGGGCCTCACTAAGAGGCTAAGGCTGGCTACGAACCTAGAATCCTCCTGTCTCAGCCTCCCAAGTACTGGGATTACAAGAGTGTGCCACCATGCCTGACTCCTTTTTATTTTTTATATTAAAACAGGGTCTTGCTAAATTGCTGAGGCTAGTCTCGAACCTGCAGTCCTCCTGTCTCAGCCTCCCATGTATGTGGATTACAGGTGTGTGCCACCACATCCAGCTCAGGAGTTAATTTTATAAGAGAACATTCCTAGAGATTGGTTTCTTTATCTAGTTCATTGACCGAAAGTTAACATTTATTTAGAATGTAAAAGGTAAAGCCTAAGCTTCATGTACCTCATGTACATGAAGACTTTAAAATAATGATTTGCATTTATATGTCCTGGTACTGCTACTGTTTAGGAAGCTTACACAAAAACTTGAGTCTACTAAAAAGAAAGGATATTTTATTCTCAAGCATGCGAGACACAGGGTAGGTATCACTAATTCTATTTAACAGATGAAGAAATTCAGAAGGATAGCCAGGTATGGTAGTGCATGGCTGTAATCCCAGTACTTGGGAGGCTGAGACAGGAGGATCCCACAGCTCAGCAAGTAGCGAGACTCTCATCACCTAGTGAGACCTTGTTCCAAAATAAAAATAAAAAATAGGGCTGAGGGTGTAGCTCGGAGGTAGAATGCCCCTGGGTTCAATTCCCAGTACCACATTAAAAGAGGGGGGGTGCTATAAAAGGACTATTTTAGGAAACTAAGTGAACCACTATTAGTGCATGTGATTCCAGTAAACCTAGTTTTGGCTGAGGTAGCCATTTTTTACCCTCTTTTATGAGGGTGAAACTATCCCAGCAGCTTCTCTGTTATGAGAATTTCTTTTTTATTTTACAGTACTGGGGATCCAACTCAGGAGTATTCCATCTCTGAGATACACCCCCAACCCTTACTGTTTTGAAACAGGGTCTTGCTAAGTTGCCAAGGCTGACCTTGAATCTTCACTCCTCCTGTCTCCACCTCCTGAGTACTGGGATTATAGTCATGCAACATCATGCCCAGCTTCACTTGCTTTTTTTTTTTTTTTTTTTTTTTTTTGGTGGTGATACTAGAAGTGTTCTACCTCCAAGCCCTATTTTGTTATTTTTTATTTTGAAACAGGGTCTCACTTAGTTGCTGAATCTGGCCTCTAACCTGCTATCCTCCTATCTCAGCCTCCCAATTGTCACTACTTTTAGAAAACTAAGTTTGACTCCTTTTTTTCCTTATTGTTTTAAAAATGGTGGTTTCAGAACTTTGCTGCATTATCATTCATTTAACTAGAGTCCATCAGTATACCGTCATATCCGTTTAATGTGGCTAGATAGGAAGGAGGGAAGTCCTTTGTGTAAAAGCATTTTCCTCAGCTGTTCTTCCTTGATCCTGAAAGCCTGGTGCCTGGCAGGAAATGATATAGACATATGTGATAACAAACTAATGAAGAGGAATTGCCTGTAAGGTTCTTGGCTTGTTCAAACTGATTGGCTGTCAACTGGCAGATAGGTTCAGGCAGGTTTTTGTTGTTTTGTTTTGGTTTGGTTTTTGGTACTAGGGATTGATTGAACCCATAGGCATTCTATTTCTAAGCTTACACCTCTAGTCCTTTTTACTTTTTTTTGGAAATAGGTTCTCATGAAGTTGTCAAGGCTGTTGCTACATTGCTGAGGCTAGCCTTGAACCTGTGATTCTCTTGTCCTCCTGTCTCAGCCTCCCAAGTACTAAGATTACAAGTGTGTGCCACCACGCCCAGCTAGAAAAATATATTCATTATGAGTGGAATGAGTTTGTACATATCAAAGCATTTTCTCTTTGGTTTTTCCTACAATTACTTCATGGAGTAAATTTTCCATTGTACCTGAAAGTAAACTAGACAGCCCCAGATATCTATCTTTTTTTTATTCCCACTTACTCAGATCAGACCACCCTTCTTTCTTGCCTGGAATACCAAAGTAACATCTATCTCCCTGTTTATAGAGGAATCATTCTGGATATGCAAATCTGACTCCCTGATATTCCTTGGCAAGTGGTATAAGACCCTTTGAGATCTGTGCCTTGTTTTCCTCTTCACATTTTTTTGTTTTTTTTTTCAGAACTGGGGGTTGAACTCAGGGGCATTCTACTTCCGAGCTACACCCCCAGCCCTATCTTTTATTCTTTATTTTGAAACAGGGTCTCAATAAGTTGCCAAGGGCCTCACTAAGTACCTGAGGCTGGCCATGAACCCGCAATCCTCCTGTCTCAACCTCCCAGGTACTGGGATTACAAGCGTGCACCACCACGCCTGGCTCCTCTTTCCATCTTTACTGACACCCTCCCTCTACTTTCTCACTATACAGTAGGAATGAGCTGTTTTCCTTTTCTCTCTCCAGCTAGATCTTTGTACATGCTGCTTCCTCTACCCTAAACATCCTTTCTTTTCCCTCCCAACCTCCTTTCAGGCCAATGACTGCCCAGACTCCAGAACAGATTTAATTATATATTAACCTCATCTAGAGGAAAAGGAGCCCTGCCTCCCCTCTCTCCTGAAGAGGGTAGTGAATATTTTGGCTGATCATTTACATATTCCTCTGCTGTGTTATCACTTTCCTCAGAAAGCCATTTCTCTGACCACCCTACCTAAAACATCAATACACCCTGAGTTTTTAGCCTCCTACCCACATTTGCTTTGGAGCATTTATCACCAGCTGGCATTTTACTTATCTCCTTCTATCTCCACCCAATAAATATATTGGTCCTTTGGCTTTTATAAAAGTTTATTGTTATATTCCCAGTGCCTAGAATGGCACCTGTTGCATAATAAGTTCTCAGTAAACACTACTTGAGTGGAATCTATGATGTAGTCTTAAGAAATCATTTTCAAACCTGAGTGTCAGAATTAACTGAAACACTTTAAAAAATTATTGCAGATTTAGGCTCCTTGAACTAGGTTCTGACATCCACATTTCAAAACCACTATTAGGTTATATAAGTACAGAAAGATTAGGTGCTTTCTTCTGTTTTGGAAATATTACCTTTGAGTTGAAATCTCCATATAATTTGATCATAGTTTGGTTTCTGTATTATAACTTTCTGCTCTGATTGGTACTTTTGCCAGTGGGAAAATAGTAGGGGTTTTTTGCGAGTGGTCACAGTAGGTCTTGTGACCTCTGTGGAATCAACTAAGCAATTAGATGGCAGTTTAGGTAGTTTTAGCCTAACAAGTTTATGTAAACCCACAGATGGCTAGCTCCATTGTCATGGAAGGAAGAGATTATTATATAGAACCAAGAAAAGGTTACTGTGCCTAAGTATGAATGTTTTTTAAATTTTTTTGTTTTTGTTATTTATTTTTTATTTATTTAGTGTGTGTGTGTGTTTACCAGTGATTGAACCCAGGAGCATTCTACTTCCAAGCTACACCCCCAGCTCTATTTTGATTTTTGTTTGGAACAGGATCTTGCTAAAGTGGCTAAGGCTGTCTGAAACCTGCAATCCTATCTCAGCCTCCCAAGTTCTGGGATTATAGGTGTGTGCCACCATGCCTGGCTGAGTATGGGGTTTCTAAAATCATTTGTAGTCAACTCACCCAGGAGGCAGATGTAGGGCAGTAACCCATACAACACATCCAATTTCTCAGAAAAAGGAAGTTCAAGACAGAACTCCAGATAGAACTTTGCAAGTCAGTTGTGAGGGAAAGAAGTTCCCCATTAGCATCAGACACACTTGAAAGTCACACACAAGAACAAGTAAGGCAGCCTCTTCCGCGGTTTGTGTTACAAATATGTGGGCTTTTTCGCCTGCCAGTAAACATGAGAGAATATGGTGATTTTTGTACTTTATTATCTTATGATTTTCATACTTTATTATCTTCTGAAGTATACTTGTGTCTTAAGCATCCCTGTTAGCATTTTTAGATTTCGTTTATTAAGCTCTCTGTGCACAGTATTACACTGAACGCCATATAAGCAGTGTGAATGACAATCTCCCTACGTTACCTTACATGCAAAAGCGAACAGTAGAGACCTCAGAGTATTCACCTAACTACATTGAAACAAAATTTAGCATACTCCAAAGTAAGGCAATTGAGCAGATGAACAATTGTGTTATCCTTGCTTTTACATGAGTCTTTCTATATGTGATAAGCTGTTTTGGAGTTAGAACAAGGCAGCTGAGTTCGCCCAGATTTATAGAGCAAGTCGTACTCTATCTCTTCTCCCACAAGGATGGAATATCTGTGCCAAGAGCTAAGTGGTGCTGCTGATAAAGAACCTCTATCACTTGAGTAGAGACATGGACAGCCTGAGTTCCTCCTTGTTTTTTTTTTTTTTTGCGGTACTGGGGATTGAAACCAGGGGCATTCTACCTCCGAGCTACATCCCCAGCCCTATTTTTTATTCTTTAATTTGAAACCAAGTCTCACTAAGTTGCGGAGTGTCTCACTAGGTAGCTGAGGCTGGCCGCAAACCCGGATCCTCTGGTCTCAGCCTCCCGAATGCTGGGATTACAAGTGTGCGCCACCACGCCCAGCTTCCTCCTTGTTTGAGTAGAAGACGTGGCTGATGGCAAAGTTATTTTGTGCAGAGAGGAAGCTTGTAAATAAGGAACTTAATCACAAATCAATATGGTTCTCAACCCTGTGGGTTCTAACTTGGTTTCTTCACAGTTCACTTTCTCTCAGGCCCCACCCCTCACTGCAGAGAAAAACTTGTTGACGACAGCTCCACTTTTTCAAGTCTTGCACAAAGGCAGATGTCTCTGAAAAATTGGCTTACGCAAAACATCTGTGTGCTTGACTCTGTTCCCACGATGGTGCTTTCCTGTACCGCCTTTGTTTCCTCCCTCCACCTCCTCCTCCTCCTCCCCTTCTGTCCATTTTAAAAATTGAAAAGAGCCCGGGTGGTGCACACTTGTAATCCCAGTACTTGGGAGGCTGAGACAGGAGGATCACAGGTTTGCAGCCAGCCTCAGTTCTTTAGTGAGTCCCTTGGCAACTTAGTGAGACCTTGTTTCAAAATAAAGAATAAAAAATAGGGCTGAGGGTGTAGCTCAAAGTTAGAATGCCCCTGGGTTCAATCCCCAATACCGAAAAAAAAAATTGAAAATAGAAGCAAGGCGTAGTGCTTCTGTAATCTCAGTACTTACTCGTACAGGAGAATCGCAGGCTCAAAGCTATCCTCAGCAGTTTATCTAAACCTTGTTTCAAATTTAAAAATAAAAATAAATAAATAAATAGAACTGGAGGTGTAGCTCAGAGGTAGAATGGTTGTGGATTCAGTCTCCCATACCAAAAATTGAAAATACAGTATAACATCATTTAAGAAAAATTTTTTTCCAAGCTACATCCCCAGCCCTATTTTTTATTTTTTATTTTGAAACAGAGTCTCACTAAGTTGCCGAGAGCAACTGAGGCTGGCTGTGAACGTGCTATCCTCTTGTCTCAGCCTTCTAAGTACTGGTATCACAAGCATGCACCACCAAGCCGGACTCTAAGACATTTTTTAAAAAGAGAAGAATCACGAGCCAGGCATGGTGGCGCACGCTTGTAATCCCAGCATTTGGGAGGCTAAGACTGGAGGATCCGGATTTGAGGCCAGCCTCAGCTACCTAGTAAGACACTCCTCAACTTAGTGAGACCCTGTTTCAAAATAAAGAATAAAAAATAGGGCTGGGGGTATAGCTCAGAGGTAGAATGCCCCTGAGTTCAATCCCCAGTACCGCAAAAAAAAAAAAAAAAAAAAAAAAAGAAGAGAGAGAAAAATCAGCCAGATGTGATGACTTTCTCTCTCTAATCCCAGTACTTGGGAAACTAAGACAAGAGGATTGCAGATTCAAGGCCAGCTTCAGCAATTTAGGAGACCCTGTTTCAGAATAAAAGTAAAAGTAAAACAAAAGAGAATTGGTGGGAGCTGGGTGTGGTGGCACACACCTGTAATTCCAGTCCTTGGGAGGCTGAGACAGGAGGATTGCAGGTTTGAGGCCAACCTCAGCAACTTAATGAGACCCTGAGCAACTTAGTGAGACCCTATTTAAAATACATACGTACATACATACATAGATACGTACATACATATGGGGCTGGAGGCATAGCTTAGAGGTAGAACACTCCTGAGGTCAACCTCCAATGCCACAAAAGGGAGTGGGGGTTGGGAGCTTGGAGGTAGAATGTCCCTGGGTTCAATTCCCAGTATCAAAAAAAAAAAGAAAAGAAAAGAAAGAAAATCACCCCCAGGGCCACATTCTTACTAATAACTTTCCATACTAGCCATAATGCCCTCCTATTCTTAACATGCTTAGCTTCTTGCCTTAGTTATGTTCTTCTTCTTAAGCAGAAGTTCGGATATTTTGTCATACAACCATTTCCCTGTTTTTTCCTTATTCTGGCATCATTTTTTGGTTTTCTGTTATGAGTTGACAAAAGGGCTTTGCAGCTTATCAGTACCCTTTCAGTGAGCCCTCATTTTTATTTTCCTTTCTGACTTTTGGGTCCCAAGTAATCTCACTTTTAAAGTATAGCTAAGATCCAACCTTTATTTTTAAAAGTAAGACATTAGCCGGACGTGGTGTCGCACGCTTGTAATCCCAGCATTCGGGAGGCTGAGACCGGAGGATCCCGGTTCGCGGCCAGCCTCAGCTACCTAGTGAGGCACTCTACAACTTAGTGAGACCCGGTTTCAAAATAAAGAATAAAAAATAGGGCTGGGGGTATAGCTCGGAGGTAGAATGCCCCTGAGTTCAATCCCTAGTACCGCAAAAAAAAAAAAAAAAAAAAAAAAGACATTAATATGTATAGAATTTTTAAATTCCTTAACACTTAAAAATTGCTGTTAAATTACATTGACCCCTGTTGGGGGGGGGGTGACTGGGAATTGAACCCAGGGTCATTCTACCTCTGAGCTACACCCCCGCCCTATTTTTTGTTCTTTATTCTGAAACAGAGTACCACTAAGTTGTAGAGGGCCTCACTAAGTAGCTGAGGTTAGCTGCAAATCTGTGATCCTCCTATAAACCCAGTAAATACAGGGTTTACAAGCTTGCACCACCATGCCTGGCTTTTACATTGACTTTTCAAGATATGTTACAGTGCCCATCCCAGGACAGCTTTTTTTTCTTTTTTTAAATCTAATTTTTTACCCTTTGTGTTGCAAACCTCAACTCTCTCAATACCTGACTAATTTTGTTCATAGCAGTGCTTCACTTGTATAACTGGTTTTCTACCTTATCAGAGCTGTCTTTATATCTCACCCTTTGTCCTCTGCTTGATAGTGACTAAGGCCATATCCATGTCTCTGATTATTCTCCCCCTTTCTCATTTGACAAAACAAAAAGTAAAATAGACTACATCCCTACATCTCCTTGTTCAGCTAGAATGAGTATCTTTAGCTACCTTCCTTTTAGAACATGGCTTGTGTGTGTGTGTGTGTGTGTGTGTGTGTGTGTGTGTGTGTGTGTGTATGTGTATGTGTGTGTGTGTTACTGGGAATGGATCCCAGGAGCATTCTACCTCCGAGCTACACCCCCAGTCCCATTTTTTATCTTTTATTTTGAAACAGAGTCTCACTAAGTTGTGGAGGGCCTCACTAAGTAACTGAGGCTGGCCACAAACCCGGATACTCCTGTCTCAGCCTCCCAAATACTGGGATTACAAGAGTGTACCACCACACCCAGCCTATGGCCTTTTCTGCTTAAATGTCTAAAGGTAAGCCTGTGGTGGGTAGGGTTCCCTGATTACTTAGGAAGTCTGTAGGATTTAGATAGAGCTGTGCTACATATTACTGTGTGAGAAGACCCTTCTTAGGATTGTAGCTTTTCTTCTAATCACTTAACACAAGTTTTGTCTTTGGTAATAAAACTGGTATTTAAAATCATTTCCATTTGATCCTTATGTTTTTCTGAGTTGCCATTGGGGTAGATTATTATACCTGGCTCATCCAGGAGCTAAAAGCAGTCTAGGCAGCAGGTATGGGATTGTGCTACAAGATTTGTTCCTAAGCTACAGCAAATATATGATGAATTTTAACATGTATTCCTCCAGTGCATTTGAGACATGTATGAAAGTTAACCCATAGGTCACTTTAATTTGGATATTCTGCTCTTATTCCAAATCCTAACTAAAATATTTGGAATTCCAAATATTATTCCAAATCCTAACTAAAATATTTGGAATTCTCATTGTTTCACATTATACTCAAGGACTGTGATTTCTTTGTCCTCAGCTCTCTGATTTCTTATAATCTCTGGGAAATAGAGGAGAATGTACTTGTGAGCCTTTGCTTCTTCATAAATTTACTTTAAAATGTGCATACACTGGCTGGACATGGTGGCGCACACTTGTAATCCCAGTAGTTGGAAGGATGAGGTAGGAGGAGAACAGGTTTGAGGACAGCCTCAGCAAGTAGTGAGACTCTCATCAACCTAGTGAGACCCTGTTTCCAAATAAAAAATAAAATTAGGCTGGGGATGTAGCTTGAAGGTAGAATGCCTCTGGGTTCAATCCCTAGTACCACACACAAAAAAATGTACATACAGTGAATTGGAAAAATGAATTAACTAAGCCGGGCATGGTGGCGCACGCTTGTAATCCCAGCATTTGGGAGGCTGAGACCGGAGGATCCCGGTTCGCGGCCAGCCTCAACTACCTAGTGAGGCACTCCGCAACTTAGTGAGACTCGGTTTCAAAATAAAAAGAATAAAAGATAGGGCTGGGGGTATAGCTCGGAGGTAGAATACCCCTGAGTTCAATCCCCAGTACCGGAAAAAAAATGAATTAACTATTAAACAATGGATTGGGCATCAAGAAAGCCCAATAAATCAAATTTGCAAGGAATGTACTGGATATGGTGGTGCACGCTTATAATCCCAGTACTTGGGAGACAGAGACAGGAGGATCACAGGTCCAGCCTCAGCTACTTAGTGAGGCCCTCTACAACTTAGTGAGACCTTATTTCAAAATAAAGAATAAAAAATAGGGCTGGGTGTGTAGCTCGGAGGTAGAATGCACCTGGGTTGAATCCTCAGTTACTAAAAAAAAAAAAAAAAAAAAAAAAAAAAAA
>PVLC010047805.1:0-10966 GCA_004027655.1 Graphiurus murinus
AAAAAAAAAAAAAAAAAAAAAAAAAAAAAAAAAAAAAAAAAGAAAAGAAAAGAAACAGGGCATCACTAAATTGCTGAGGCAAACTTGAGATCCTCCAGTCTCAGCTTCCCAAGGAGGAGCTGGAATTACAGGCACGTGCCACTATGCCCAGCAGGACTTTGATTTTTGGCTTTTGCCTCCCATGGGCCTCCCTTGGGTTCCTCATACATCCCACGGTGTGTGTGTGTGTGTGTGTGTGTGTGTGTGTGTGTGTGTGTGTGTGTGTGGTACTGGAGGTGGAACTCAGGAGCCTTCTACCTCCAGGCTGTATGCCTAGCCTCTTTTTTTTTTGTTTCATTTTGTTTGTGGCACTGAGGACTGAACCCAGGGGCATTCTACCTCTGAGCTACACCCCCAGCCCTATTTTGTATTCTTTATATTGAAATGGGGTCTCAGTTGTGGGGGGCTTCACTAAGTAGCTGAGGCTGGCCAAAAACTGGGATCCTCCAGTCTCAGCCTCCCAAGTACTGGGATTACAAGTGTGCGCCTGGTTTATATTTTGTTTTTGAAACAAGGACTTACTAGGTTGCTGAGAGTCTCCCTAAATTGCTGAGGTTTTTGGTTTTTTGTTTTTTTGTTTTTGGTACTGGGGATTGAACAGGGGCATTCTACCTCTGAGCTATACCCCCAGCTTATTTTTTATTATTTTGAAACAGGGTCTTACTAAGTTGCAGAGGGCCTCACTAAGTAGCTGAGGCTGGCCACGAACCTGGATCCTCTGGTCTCAGCCTCCCAGGTACTGGGATTACAAGCCTAGCTTGGCTTTTTTTTCAAATGTGTGGTACTAGGGGCCTTTTACTTCTGGGCTATATCCCTAGCCCTATTTTATTTTTCATTTGGAAACAGGGTCTCACTAAGTTGCTGAGGCTTCAAACCTGTAATCCTCTATCTCAGCCTGGCCCAAGGTGGCTTTTTTTTTTGTTTTGTTTTTGCGGTACTGGGGATTGAACTCAGGGGCATTCTACCTCTGAGCTACACCCCCAGCCCTATTTTTTATTCTTTATTTTGAAACTGAGTCTCACTAAGTTGCGGAGTGCCTCACTAGGTAGCTGAGACTGGCCACGAATCCGGATCCTCCGGTCTCAGCCTCTGGAATGCTGGGATTACAAGCGTGCGCCACCACGCCCGGCTCCAAGGTGGCTTTTGTCTCAGATCTTGCACTTGTGTCCTCTCCTGGAATACTCTTCCTCCCCCAGGGCTCAGCCAAGTCACCTCACAGAGGTCTTTCTTGCTCATCTAATCCAGAGCAGTGCCTGCTTTCATCCAACTCATTCTTCCTCATATGTTTCTTTTTGGCTGTTTATTTTGGATTATAATCTTGATTCTTTTCTTTTTTTTTTTTGGTACTGGGGATTGAACCCAGAGGCATTCTACCTCTGAGCGATGGCCCCAGCCCTTTAGTATGTATGTGTATAGTACTGGGGATTGAACCAGTACTTCACTATACCCCCAGCCCTATTTTTATTTTTAAACAGGGTCTTGCTAGGTTGATGATGTCTCACATGCTGAGGCTGTCCTCGAACCTGCAATCCTCCTGTCTCAGCCTCCCAAGTACTGGGATTAGGGGCATGCGCCACCATTCCCGGCTAATCCTTTACTTTTTCTTTTTTTGGTGGCACTGGGGATTGAATCAGGGGACTTCTATCTCAGAGTTACAACCCCAGCCCTTTTTATTTTTGTTTGGAAACAGGGTCTTGCTACATTGCTGAGGCTATCCTTGAACCTGTGAACCTTCTGTCTCAGCCTCTCAAGTACTGGGATTACAGGCATGTGCCACCAGGCCTGGCTTTTTCTTTTTTTTTTTTTTTGCGGTACTGGAGATTGAACTCAGGGGCATTCTACCTCCAAGCTATACCCCCAGCCCTATATATATATTTTTATTCTTTATTTTGAAACCGAGTCTCACTAAGTTGCAGAGTGCCTCACTAGGTTGCTGAGGCTGGCTGCGAACCCGGATCCTCCGGTCTCAGCCTCCCAAATGCTGGGATTACAAGCGTGCGCCACCACGCCCGGCTTATTTTTTATTTCTTATTTAAAAAAAGGTCTCAGCCAGGCATGGTGGCGCATGCTTGTAATCCCGGTATTTGGGAGGCTGAGACCAGAGGATACGAGTTCACGGCCAGCCTCAGCTACTTAGTGAGACCCTGTTTCAAAATAAAGAATAAAAAATGGGACTGGGAGTGTAGCTCAGAGGTGGAATGCCCCTGGGTTCCATCCCCAGTACTGCAATAAATAAATAAAGAAAGAAAGAAAGAAAAGAAAAGGTTCCCCTAAATTGCTGAAGTTGGCTACCTATGTGTGATACTCCACCCTCCCAAGTACTGGGATGACTCACATAGCTTTCCATTCACAATTAACCACCTGCTTCCTTGCCTATGCCGGTCCTGCCCACCAGATGGCACTGTGGCGCTCCAGGGCTGACAGGCAGTACTCAGTAAGGGTAGGTTGAAATGGATGACTTTATTTACAGAACTCAGTGAGGTTCAACCTCCAGACAGCAGGGCTGGCCTACTAGTCCAGCTCCCATGCACGAGGCAGGCCTTAGCGCGGGGGGCAGCCACAGCTACAGGTTGACTGGGCCAGCCTCACTTCCAGCAGATGATGATGTTGGGGTCATTTTCCAGCCGCTCGTCCAGCTCATGGTAGCTCATGCCTGGGGAAGGGGGGGTGAGGTCAGTGGCGCTGCCCTAGACACCCCACCCGCCCTGCCCCGAGCCGGCCCGCCCACCGCCACCTGTCTTGCAGCAGATCTCATCGTAGCTGTGACAGCCTGTGTACAGCCGGGCAGGGTGGCTCCGCTCCTCCCGAGACACCCGCACAGGGTACTTCTGCAGTCTTCGGATAAGGTTCTTCATAAGACCGAACTGGATCAGCTTCCTGGGGTGAGCGTTGGGGAAGAGGGGTGATGCTGTGGGGAGGCCTCCAGGCAGGCCAGCCCTTCCCTGCGGCCTCCCCTTCCATTGTGACTCAGTGACCAGGCTGGACCGCAAGCCTGTCCTTTCCAAGCAGCCTGCCCGGACTAGACTCTGTTCCCTCCGACTCAGAGCTCCTCCAGAGAGCCACGGAGGGCCTTCCTTTCCTCAGGCCCCCCGTCATTCCCGGGGGTGGGGGAGGCCCCGCTGACCGCTCATCCACGTGCTGCAGCTGCTGGGGGTGGCGGCCGATGAGGTCTCGCACGGTGGTGCCAGGGCTCAGGCTGCAGTAGAGCTGGAACACGTCCCGGAGGCTGGCCCTTTTGTGCCCTGCGGGTGCCAGGGCTCAGCTCGCCGTGAGGAGGGCCCTGCCCTCCTCAAGATCGTCTCCCCCCGAGCCCACTACTACCTTGCTTGGTCACATAGGATAGACACGCCTCCTGCAGGGACTTGTCATCTACCAGATCCTGGACCTTGGGCGTCGGGCAGTATACGTTGGAGTACTAGAACACAGCGGAAGGCACGGGGACCTGAGCGAGGGGTTCCCAGGCTGTCCCAGACACGGGGTCCACACCCGACTCACCTACCTGGAGGATGGACACCAGCGTCACGACACCATAGTACCTGGAGAGAGGGCTGTGCTCAGCTGGCGAGGACCATGCCTTCGCAGGCCCACACAGAGCGCCCCGGGCTCCTCCCAGGCTGGCCAGCCTACACGGGCACGGCCATGGGCACGGGCAGGGCCCCACTCACAGCAAGTTCTGGATGGCGATGCGCACCAGGTTGAGCTCCACATCCGCCTCCGCCGAGATCTTCTGCACGTGGCGGAAACCGTCGATGTAGGGCAGGATCTGGCAGAGCGGGCAGGGTCAGAGGGGGGGATGGGGCCAGGGTGGGGCCAGCCCCAGATGACACTACTCGTGGGAGGGGGCACACCTGTTGGGTGGTGAGGTCCCACTGTGAGTTGAAGAAATCCTCCTTGTCTTTGGTAAAGACGGGCACGTCATACTCCTGGGCGACAGGAGGGTCTGGCCGCTGCTCAATCACCTTCAAGTGGATGGTGTTGGACTCATCTGCAGGGTCCCCACCCACATTCTCAGAGCCGTCTCGCCCAAGAGGCCCTCGATAACCATCCAGGCCTCCCAGCGTCCCTTGAGGTAGGCAGGTGGCTCTGGAGAAGGTCATTCCCCTTTCATGAGTGAGAAACTGAGGTCCAGAGAGGGAAAGGAATATATACCCGAGGCGCGGAGCTGGAGAGCGCTGCTGGCCGCCCCTGTCTCAAGCCCCATCATGCACTGGACCTTAGACATCATCACCTCTGCCCAGGGCTACTTCCTGGTCACCGATCTGTTCAAGAGTCTGTCCTCTCCTGCCACTCGCCCATCCCTTCTCTTCCCACACCTGTCCTTGCAGAGGCTGGGCCATACCGATGGGTAGAGTGCACCGGCCGGAGGCGTTTAGCTCCTCTAGTAAGATGGTCATGATGGGCACCAATTTCTGCTTGCTCTCCTCTGTGGACACGAAGCTGCTCTCCAGCTGGATAGAGTACAACAGAACGGTGGGTGGACCCCAGGGCCCCTGGCTGGCAGGCTGCACTGCCTGGATCTTGAGCTGGCTCTCAGGGTTGGGGGGACTTGGCAAAAATAGGGATACTTTCCCCGACACCGCCTGCCCGTACACCCAAGCCCATCTTGCTGCAGACCTCCAGTGTGGTCAGGTAGCCAGCCAGCTTCTTAACAATGGGCTCCAGGGCACAGGTCTTGGCCTGGGCATCACACACGAAGCCCAGGTTGAAGAGAAGGGCATTTCGGCTGTACTTCTTGTGTTCAATGCACACGGGACAGCCGATCAGCTTCTTTTCCATGGCTGTGCTGGATGGGTGGAACAGAGTAAGGCCTGCCCACCCAAGTCTGTCCCCTCCCCCTGGGACCCCTTTACCCCTATCCAGCTAGGGCCTCACACAGTGATGAGCTTGTTCTGTAGCTCTGGCTTGGTGATGATGTATACTTGGACGGTGTCAAATAGTTCCCGGGAGATGAAGTCCTCTGGAACCTGGGGAGGAGAGTGGCAAGAGGCCCCTCAGTGGACGGCTGGGTGGAGCACACAGGGTGAGCCACCCCCGCCCCATCACCAAGAGCAAGTCCTCTTCCATGCAGGCCCATGCCCCCTTTGTTTCCAAAAACAAACCATGTTCCCACAGGCTTTTGCATTTGCTGTTCCCTCTACCTGGAACACTCTTTCTCCCTCCCCTAACCTCCTTTGCATCTTTTTTTTTTTCTTGGTGGTGGTACTGAGGATTGAACCCAGTACCTTTGTGTTATGTCTCCAGTGTGTGTGTGTGTATGTGTGTGTGTGTGTGTGTGTGTGTGTGTGTGTGTGTACGTATTTATGTATGTATTTATTTATGGTACTGGGGATTGAATCCAGGGGTCTTCTACCTCTGAGCGACACCCTCAACCCTATTTTTATTTTTTATTTTGAAACAGGCGCTCGCTAAGTTACCCAGCGTTGGTCTCGAACTTGTGATCCTTCTGTCCTGGCCTCCCAAGTGCCCTCCTATGCATCATTCATGTCTCAATCCAGGGATTCTCTGGGGCCACTCGCCCCACCTTCCATGAGACCTGGTGTCTCCCCTGAACCTTAATAGCCTGATTCTCCACAACACTGCTCCTCTGACCTAGTATGTCTCTTTCCCCATAACAGGATCTGGGGTCTGAATATCCTCTCCTTTCACGATTATTCGCGAGTGAAGGTGTGGCTTGCCCGCGTGCAACACGGGGGAGTCCATCGCCCTGCCAGCTGGGCTCCAGGGAGCGTCCCTCTACCCGCTCAGTCCCGCGACCCCGCGCCGCACCTGATAGGTGATCTTGGGTCCCAGAGTGGGATGGAACTCGCTGAAGAATATGCATTCGATGCGACAGCTGCTGCCCATGGCGCCAGCGGGTCCTGGGTCTGTGGCTCCTCGTCCCTCGCGCGGAGGCGCCCCCACCCCTGGGAACACCTGCCAGAGACAGCCAGGAGGCCCGGTCGCGAAGTCGCGAGACTGGCAAAAGCCCCGCACCCGCCGCGAAGCTGTCCGCGCTACAGAGCATGCGCAACGCGACGTGACTAGGGGCGTGGCAAGGGCGGGGCTCATCCCAGGAAGTCCCTGGTAGGTAGACGTCGCACCCGGAAGTGAACGGCTCCGCGACGGAGCGGTGGCGCGCGGCAGGGTCCTACCGGGTAGTCGCCGCCTTCATTTCTTTTTTTTTTTTTGAGGAATCACCACGTCGGGTCGGCGCTGTAAGTGAGGTAGGCAGATCCCCAGTGTGGAGGGGGCCGCATGCTAGCGGCACGTGGGGAGGCGCTACTGAAGGGATTCACGCCGTAACGGGGACGCGGCCGGGAACTACAACCCCCATAGTGCTCCGCGCCCTCCCGGGCGTCGCTCCCGCCTCGAGGGCGAGGTGTATGTCGGGACTCGTAGTCTTATATGGCCTAGCGCATCCTTCCTGAAAGGTGGTCTAGTGATCAATACCAGTACAGGTACAGGTCGACGCCGACAAGCAGACTGCTGATAGGCGGTGACTATTCTGTTTCCGGTCTTGGTCCCTTTCTTCCTCCCATATAACTTCTCGGAAGACGGTGACATTCTTGCCCTGCAACTCCTTCTCCAGTGAGAGGCGTGGACAGTGGGCACCCGACTCCTGCCAACGCTACTATGTTTTCAGGCTACAGCTGCCGGCCTGGCTGACCATGGCCCTTTCTGCAGAGACCGAGTCTTACATCTACCGAGCTCTGCGCACTGCCTCCGGGGCTGCAGCCCACCTTGTGGCCCTGGGTTTTACCATCTTTATGGCTGTGCTTGCCAGGCCTGGCTCCAGTAAGTAGAATTCATAATTGACTTGTGGGGAGGGAAAGGCCACTTTCCCTGGGAGAGCAGGGGCAGTAGGAAGCCTTGGGCCCAGCTGCTGGGCTGGCTGAGGACGATTCTGTGCTAGAGGGTTAGATGAGGTTCTGGATGCAGCAGAAGGGTGTGGGGCTCTGCCAGCTTTGCCAGGCCCGAGAAGGGGGGGTAGTTTCTCTCTCCTTGCCTCCTGCTTCACTTGGCTGGCGTTTGGGGGGTGCTGGAGGAGGGACGGGAGACTGCTAGAGGAGCATCAAGGAATGGCCTCTGGTCCGGGAAGAGAGTGTAGGGGTGGAGCAACTGGTTGCAGCAGAAGGGGGCTTCCTTTCCTGCAGTACCCCTTTAGGTGACGGCTGTGCCTATCCCTCAGCCTGTTGGGACTTACATGGCTGGTGTTTTCTTGCCTCAACCCCACAAGCCCTCCTCTTCTCATTCCAGGCCTGTTCTCCTGGCACCCTGTGCTTATGTCTCTGGCTGTAAGTAGCGGATCTGGCCAGTTCTTAGGGGTGGGAGCATGGGTATGGGTGGTGGCCCTGGTGGCCTCTGAACACTTGTTTGGAGGGATTTCATGCACCAACTCCTACACCTGATATAGCATGCAAGACCCAGGACAAATGGGTATGGTTTGTTTAGGCACAAAATGAGACTTCTTTCACCTCCAGGCAGGATGCAGAGAAACTGCGTTTGGATGTCCCTTTTTATCTTAAATCTGTGGTGATGCACCTAATTTTCCCTGAAACAGTACACTATGTGACCTGCTCTTGCCAAGAAATTGTATCCATCCCCATGGGAGGGCACACAACTTTTGAATCATTTATAACCGCCATAGCGCAACGCTTGTTTGCTGGGTAACATGGCAGAGATGACATTTCAGAACAGTGTCTAGGAAGAAGTATGGAGAGGCATCTCTTGCTGACCACTCAGAGCAGATGTTGTCCTACTTGTGCCTTACCAAGTGGCTAGTTTTGGTGGTAGGAGGAGAATCAGAGCCGGGCGTGGTGGCACACACCTGTAATCCCAGTACTTGGGAGGCTGAGACAGGAGGATTGCAGGTTTGAAGCCAGCCTCAGCAACTTAGGCGCTCAGCAACTTGGCGAGACTCTATTTCCAAGTTAAAAAAAAAAACCAAAATAGTGCTGGGGTGTAGCTTGGAGGTAGAACGCCTCTGGGTTCAATCACCAGCACCGAAACAAAATCCAAAGAAATGACCCCCCCCCCCAAAAAAAAATTGGGCTGGGAGTGTTGCTTGGAGGTAGAAATGCTCTGGGTAGAAATGTGTGTGCAGGTGCGCACACACAAAAGGTAGATGACCGCTTAGGCCCTGAGATGACCGTCTCAGGCCCTCTTCCCCTTTGCAGGGACAGCACCCTCATTTGCATTCTCCACCTCTGTCTCCTCAGTTCTCCTTCCTGATGACCGAGGCACTACTGGTGTTCTCTCCAGAGAGCTCGCTGCTTCGCTCCCTCTCGCGGAAGGGCCGGGCGCGCTGCCACTGGGTGCTGCAGCTGCTGGCCCTGCTGTGTGCGCTGCTGGGCCTCGGGCTTGTCGTCCTCCACAAAGAGCAGCTAGGCAAAGACCACCTGGCCACGCGGCATGGGCAGGCGGGGCTGCTGGCCGTGCTCTGGGCGGGGCTGCAGTGCTCAGGGGGGTTGGGGCTGCTCTACCCCAAGCTGCTGCCCCGCTGGCCCCTGGCGAAGCTCAAGCTGTACCATGCCACTTCTGGGCTGGTGGGCTACCTGCTGGGTAGTGCCAGCCTCTTGTTGGGCATGTGCTCGCTCTGGTTTACTGCCGCCGTCACTGGTGGGGCCTGGTACCTGGCTGTGCTATGCCCTGTCCTCACCAGCCTGGTCATCATGAACCAAGTGAGCAATGCCTATCTCTACCGCAAGAGGATCCAACCGTGAACTCTTCTCAGCCCAGGGGAAGACTGGATTGGTCCTGCAGCAAGGAGCACCTGGGGCTGGGGACTTCCTGAGCTCAGGGCCACTTCAGGCCCGGGGCAGGAGGGGTAGGAAGAGGCCCACACATGGCAGTTTTGCTGTTCATGCAGAGTGCTCCCCTTTTCCTTCACCACCATCGTCCCCGAGGAGCATATGGATCATGTGTTTAGAAGCTTTGGATGCAAGACTGCCTTCACAGCCATGCAGCTCATACTCGTTTGTCCAGAAATTACAGAGAAAGTAAAATAATAATAAAAATGACTGAAAAGACACGGGAGGAGCAGCCCAGAGTTGGGGGTGGTTCTTGCTAATGCAGTCAGCATAAGAAACGGGCAGCTGACTATGGGGCCCTTCTGCATGGTGGGAGCTCGCCCAGCACACAAGTCCCAGGGCTGGTGGTGAGCCTTCCGTGCTACTCCGGGTTCTACAGGCCCCAGGGCTGTAGCTGTGCTCTTTCTAGCTCTCAGCTACCAAGCCAAAGTCTCCTGACTGTGCTGCTTAGATGCAGGCAGCGGCAGGTGGGAGCTGGGGACAGGTTTGGTCTCTGCAGGTGTCAAGCACAGAGCACTCTAAGAGGTGAATCACAGCTAAGAACAACTTATGAGGGAGAGGCCCTCTACTGCCCGAGGCGGGCAGAACTCCCCCCTCAACGGGACTGGAGGGAGAAGAGAGAGGGGCTGAGGTGGTGGCTCTGGGGAGGCTGCTTGGCAGTGGGCCTATGGTGTGGTGGTGGAGGGAATGGGAGCCAGGACAAAGGGCATCCTGTCCAGCTTGAGTTGCCATGGAGACTGAGACCCTGGACCCAGAACTGCACAGCTGAGCACGGGGAGGGGGCTGCACACGGGCCCGACAAAGCCCAGGAGTCATACCTCAAAGAACTGCTTTATTGATACTGAGGCTGGGCTTGGTGGCCCGCTCAAGTGGTCCTGTAGAAAATACCTGGGCGCTGTGGCTGTTCCAGCCTGGAAGCAGTCACACCACAGCAGAGGGAAAAGGAAACCCTGACAAGAACACAGTCTTCTTGGGGGTGGCCGGGGTGTGCAGCCCTGTGCTGGCTCCTGCACTGGCTGGGCCCCCAAAACTTTTTTTTTGGCAAATGCAAATCCTTGCCTTGGCTCAGGGCTCTTGGCAACCAATGTCAGATTGAGGGCTGACCCAGAAGCTGTGGCACCAGTGTCCCTGCAGTCGCCTTCTTGGGCTGCCTGCTGAGTCACAGTCTTACCTCAGATGCCTCAGAGGCCCTGCGCCTGGCAGAGTGGTTGTCTGGAGCTGGAACCAGGTGGCGTGGGTCCTGGGTAGTGTTGGCCGTGGAAGCCCCCAGGCCGCCTTCCCTCCGCTCGGAGCAGTCGGTGCTCTGGAGTAGCCGGGAGGCGCGGGGGCCTTGGGAAAGGAGGCGCTACTCAAGGTGGTCTGGAGTTACGGCTTTGGGGGGACTGCCTCGAAGGTGATGAGACTGGATTCGGGGGCAGCCCCCTTCCCTGGGGGCATGGGAGCCTTTTCTGGGAGGAGGGGGCTGTCCACCTTGGCCCCAGCCTCCTCTTCGTCATCTTCCATGCTGGGCCAGACCGACTGGTCCTCCACTCTCTTCAGCCGCTCATTGAGGGCCTTCAGGGCCAGTTGCCTGGAGCCAGAGGAGAGGGGACAGGTCGTTAGGGGTTTCACCTGGCTTCATCCTGCACACTTCCCCCACAGACCTGGGGCTCCCCAGAGACCCAATTATGGCCCATGCTGCCATCCTGAGGAGGCCCTAGCACAGTCTACTCCACAGCCAGGCCCTGGAGGCTGAGAAGGCCAGGGGCTGGGTGTCTGCCAGACAGGCCAGTCACCAGGAATGGCTGAGTTTGGTACCCAAGGGGGGTGGGCCTGGCATGTGCCAGGGCTGACGGGAGGAATGATGAGTTCCTGGAGATGAGCTCCTGCCCAGGCACTGGCATCACATCCACGGAGAGGTTACTCTGGCTCCTCTTGTGGCCGCGGTGTCTCCAGCCTCCGGGCAAGGGTCTCTGGGAAAGGCTGCGGCTGAACACTTCCCTCGGCCCCCAGCCCAGGAAGCAAAGCCAACCTGGGCCACCCCCCCCTTTTTTTGTTTGCAGTTCTAGGGATTGAACCCAGGAGCATTCTACCTCCGAGCTACACCCCCAGTCCTATTTTTTTTTTTTTTTTTTTTTTTTTTTTTTTTTTTTTTTTTG
>PVLC010047806.1:0-10976 GCA_004027655.1 Graphiurus murinus
CTTGTGGGCAAGCCCAGGTTTGTCCCTTCCAGCTTTGTGGCCTTCAGCCAGTGGTGTCCTCTCTCAATTTCCAGGGTCCAGCCCTCCTGCCCCCAACTTGAGATTCACATATGTCTTTTGGGCCCCCATCCCAGCTCTACCCTCTGTAGGCCATCCCTGTCTGGGGAATACCCATCTCCCCCGGGCTGTGTACCTCAAGAAAGCAGAGTGGGCATGGTCTCATTCATTCCTATGTGCCCAGCACTTCCCAAGCAAGTAGTATTTATTTAGTGCTTATTATATGCCAGGTACCATTCTAATAGCTTTGCTGCATATGTCCTTTTTTTCTTCTTTTTTGGTTCTGGAAGTTGAGCCCAGGGACATTCCACCTCCAAGCTACACCCACCCAACTGGTGATTTTTTCATTTTATTTTATTTTTATTTTTGTGGTACTGGGAATTGAACGTAGGGCTGTTGTACCTCTGAGATATAACCGCAGCCTTATTTTGTGTTTTATTTTGAAATAGGGTATCATTAAATTGCGGAGGCCTGCGGTGAACCTGCGATCCTCCTGTCTCAGCCTCCCAAGTACTGGGATTACAAGCATGCACCACCATACCTGGCTCCAGCTCCTTTTTAATTTAAAAGAGGGTCTGTGCTAAGTCGCTATGGGTCTCTCTAAGTTTCTGAGGCTGTCCTCAAATCTACTATCCTCCTGCCTCACCCTCCCTGGTACTGCTGTTACAGGTGTGCACCAACTTTTACTGCGTATGTTTTTTATTTCTCATGATCTCTTCATTATTCCTAATTAACAAATAAGGAAACCAGAGCTTGCCTAAGGCTACCCAGCTGCTTGGGGACAAAGTTGGCATTTGAACCAGGCCATCGTGGACCCTTCAATAGCCTTCCACTGCTGCTAGGGATCTGTGGAATGACCACAGACAGAAACTGACCTGTCCCGTTGCCACCCTCCCCAGCCCAACTCTGGAACACCGTGGAAACCCAAGAGATGCCACTCAGTGGGGAGCCTGTGCCCATGGCCCACTGTGTTTCTGACAGGAGGCACCCACCCACCTGAGTTACATGGTCATTACACTTAAATGGGACATCCAGTGAGAACCAGGTGGTACCCGAACCATGGCTGGCATGTTCAACATCACCAGCTTCTTGATGCTGGTACCGTGGAGCCAGGTCAATGGCAGGGACATCGCCTGCATGGTGGAGCATGAGAGTTTGGAAGAGCCATTTCTGCTACCCATGACCCTTTGCACACGTTCTGATTGCACCTGCACGTGAGCTTCCTTCAAACTCACTGTCTACACCCCTGAGCCACAAACAGTGCCCTCCCCCCATCTACACCAGCTACTCAGGCCACATTCCATGCCTGTCCCCAGCTTGTGTACCCTTGGTCCCCAAGCCAGTGTTTACACTGATACCCCATACTGTTTTCTATTGGCACAGTCTACACTGATTTTCCCCACATGACCCCCACTGGCTTTCCCACCCACTATCCACACTGGTGCACCCACAGTCTATACCCACTCCCTTGTCCATGGTCTACACTGCTTTAACATTGTTTGCACTGCACACCTGCACATGAGGCAGTACTGCCCCTACTGCCCACAGTAGCTACTTAGGGACAAGCTGGGGGGAGTCATCCCTGTGCTCATGTTGTCTAGACTGGCTAGTGTAACCCTTGTGCCCTGCATTTTTTTTTTTAATACTGGGGATTAAACTCAGGGGTATTCTACCTCTGAGCTACACTTCCAGCCCCTTTTATCTTTTATTTTGAAACAGGGTCTTGCTAAGTGACTGAGGCTGGCCTTGAACCTACAATCCTCCTGCCTCAGCCTCCCAAGATGTAGGCTTATATGTGGGTGTCAACGGGCCAATCCTGCCCCATATTTTTTTTACATTGACTTCCTGGACATTTTCTCCATTATCTCCCAGAGAGGTCTTCATTCTTCTCTGCATAGTGCTGTCTGCACTGGCAGGCCAGTGGGCTGTTTCCCCTCCTCCTGCATTGTTGAGCTGGCTTCCTCTGGTTCTCTATACATGATGACTCATACAGTCTGCCCCAGGTCTTCTACACCAGTGTCACTTTATCTAGCTCCCTTGAGGCATTGTCAACACCAAATGTCAAAAGTTTTCCACATTCATAGCTCTCCATCACCGTCCAATGGGAGAATCCAAGCTTCCCATGTGATTTTAAATTGTCTAATACCTGCCCCTTGAAAGAAATTAAGCCATGCATGGCGGTGCATGCCTATAATCCTAGTGCTTGCAGGCTAGACAGGAGGATTGCAGGTTCAAGGTCAGTCTCAGCAATTTCTTTTTCTCTTTTGGGGGGAAGGGGTTGTACTGAGGCATGAATTCAGGGACATTTTACCTCTGCGCTATACCCCCAGCCTTTTTTATTACTATATTTTGAAACAGGGTCTCACTAAGTTGCTAAGGCTCTCAATGTGTTGCTGGGTCTGGCCTCAAACCTACAATGCTTCTGTGTCAGCTTCCCAAATACCGGGATGATAGGCATGTACCACAGTGCCGGAAAACACCCTGTTTGTAAATAAAAACAATTAAATAGGGCTGAATGTGCTGGGGGTGTAGCTTGGAGGTAGAATTCCCCTGGGTTCGATTCCCAGTACAAAAAAATATGTTTTTTAAGTGGATAGTGGCACATGCTTGTCCCTGCATTTGTGCAGGGGTGTGGGTAGTTTTCATGGGAGTGGTGCATAAAGCATGTCCCAGAGAACCTGGTGTCCCAGGCTGTGTGTGTGTGTGTGTGTGTGTGTGTGTGTGTGTGTGTGTGTGTACGTGTGTACAGCATCAGGATGGGCCAGTGTAGACAACATGGGAGCTTAGATCTGTCTACACTGCCCGTTAACTGTACCCACACTGGCACTTTAGGCTTTCACCACAGTCACCCCCATCACTGTCTCTACTGGCTTCTCCTGCACAGCAGGCAGTACACTTATTCCTCAGTTTCTGTTTATACTGCCCCCCTCTCCACACTGGCACTGGATCTAAGGGAGGAGATCTATGCCGACTCCCACTGGCCTCCTCCCCACTCTGATATAAAGCCCTAACTCTCACTAGATCTCCTACTGAGGATTTAGAAGAGACTTCCCTGTCAGTCATGTTTGGGTAGATAAGCCTGAATGTGCTTCTGTGTATTAGAAGTAGCCAAGAAGCCCTTGCTCACGGGTCAGCCAAAATAGACCAGGCCTTGTTCTAGGAAGAGTGGCAGAGAAAGGAAGGTCCTTAGAAGCTCCTGGAACCCCCTAATGGAGAACACCCAGGCCTCTGCTCTCTGAAGGAGTCCATCCCGCTGGACTCCTGACAGGCCTCTCCATCTCAGGCTGTACCCCAAACCTGCTGATGAGGAATTGAAAAGAGACAGGATCCTAAGCAGACCAAAAAACCCTCACCAGAATTTTGCCCAACCATAGTTGGGTCAAACCAATCCATGAGGTTGCTCTCTGCAAATAGTAGTGGAAAAGCAGGAGGGACCAGAGCAGCCCTGGTTTTCCCAGCCTCCTTCCCTGGACCAAACCTTCCTTTTCTTATACCATTATGTGGAGGGGACCTTCAGAGGGGAAGCCCAGTCATACCCATTCTGTTGCAGGAGTGAGACTGTCCCTGATTAAAAGCTTTGGTGTCCCCTGAATTACTGGATTCTGTCAGAGTCCAGAGGGCTCAGCATTACACCATAGAATCACAAGGACAAAGATGTTACAACTTGCTGTTGGTGTACAAGTCCTTTCTCAGCCTCCATGTTGCCCCAGAACTTCCTCCAGGCACTTTTTGCTTATGGGTCAGAAAACAAGTAGTGTGAGTCAACAACAGGGGGTCACCCCAACTGATATTCTCTTTGTCTTCTCTTAGGTTTTCATCTCTGGGAATGAGATTAAGTCAATTTGGGGTTTAGAGATAGATTGCAGGCCTCCTGCAATCCCTCTGCTCTGTCTGGGTTTCTCAAGTTCCCTGCTCTATGCAAAGTTCTTTTCTCCCAGACATTCTTTTTTTTTTTCTTTGTTTCTTTGTGTGTATGTGTGTGTTTCTTTGCAATTTTTTTCTTCCCTTTCTCCACAGACAAATAACTTTTAGAATAGGATTTGTTATTTCCTGAAAAGAACAAAGATAAAAAGATCTGGGGGTGTAGTTCATAGGTAGAATGCCCCTGGCCTGAATCCCCAGTATAAAAAAGAAAAAAAAAAAGTATTTTGAAAGCCTTTAATACCTTCCTATTCTGGGATCCTCTGGGACTAAAAATTGTTAGACAACAGTGGAATTCTTGGTCATCTCACCCCAGCCTTAGGTCAGAGGGAGACTACTGGGTTTTATTAGGTGGCAGGACCTGGGGAGCTAGCCCAGGTCCCTGACTCCTGGGGTCCGCCTCTGGAGACATAGGCAACTGCTGATAGCACAGTGGAACATGTGCATGAAGATGCTGGAGTCTCTGATCAGGGTCTTATGAGGCTAAAATTTAGTGAGCAGTGGCTGCATTTTTTTTTTTGTAGAGTTCAGGCTATTCTTGCAAATTCACTGTAGGTATTAGGAAATTCATTTCCCCAGGGTTGGAAGGCTGTGGATCATCTTTATGTGGTTGGAGGGCTGTGGATCCTCTTTATAACTGTCAGCCAGAGACACTGTCTGTCTTGCAGGGTCACCTGTGTTCTTTCTTACCTGGTGTTTTCCAACAAGGATTGAGATGTGTATTTGAAGTGCTCTGGGAAGCCAGGTGTGGTGGCTAATGCTTTTAATCCCAGTACTTGGGAGGCTGAGACAGGAAGATCACAGGTTCGTGGCCAGCCTCAGCAACTTAGGCCCTCCACAACTTAGTGAGGCCCTGTTTCTAAATAAAAGAATAAAAATAGGACCAGTAGTGTAACTTGGAGGTTGAATGCTCCTGGGTTTCATCCCCAGTACTGTAGTAGTAACAATAATAATAATCATAACAACAACAATAATAAAATAAATAATAAAGAAGCAAGTAAGTGTTCTGTGGCCTGTAGCTGAGACCTGAACTTGGTCTCTACTCCTTGCATCCCCTGCAGGATCTAGAGCAAAGTCTCCTGCTTGAGAACACAGAGTTGAGGAGCAAATAGAAGAAAGTCAGCAGATTTGCGGTATGAGAATAATTAAAAAATGGACCAGTTAATGGTGAAACAGATGGAAACTCAACAAGTTAGAATAAGGATAAGTTGGGTTCCGACTGAGGAATGCTTGACAGCATCCAAGTCCTCAAGGAGCAGCCCAAGCTGAGCAGTGAGGACTGGGAGAGAAGCCTGCTCCACAGTGAGTGTGTGCTCCTGACCAAGGAAGTCCACTAGGTGGACTCGGAGCTGGTTTACATTGCTTGCAAGTACCAATTCCATGTGGGGTGTTAGGGATAGAATCACCAGGCCCTGCCCTAGATCCCAAAGCCTTGAATTTGGAGCTGCCCTCATATTTGGTACCCAAAAATTCAATAAGAGCTTAGAGACAATGTACTGTGCTTGGAGAAGTTGGAAATTGCCATCTGCACCTTCAATGAATCTGCTTTAATTGAGGTAGATGATGCTCTCCTTTCACACTTTGGAAGTTTGTATGTATGTTCTATATCTCATATATTTGCTAAAGTGCTTCATTTTTCTTACCCTGTGATAGGAGCTTGGACTTCAGTTATCAGAAAGGAAAGCAGTGAAAGGGAGCACAAAAGCAGTTTCAATAAACATAGTTTCCCTTAACTGGGGTCTTGCGGCAGCACAGAATATGGATGCACAGGTCAAAGACATCTGTTTCTAATGACAAAGTGACTTCTGGGCATCATCTCTGAAAACAGTCACATGTTCATCAGGGCTTGCACAGTGGAATGTCACAGGGCACTGATGCTATGGGAAGACTTCTCTGAGGAGGGGATTTATTGCCTTTTAGGAGAAAGCCGAGTATCCCTGACAGGACACTTGGGCACAATATAGTTGAGGTGATTGGAGATTTGCTGATAATTTCATGCTTTCATCGAATGAACAGTGCCGAGAAACTCGTCAGCACTTGTTCTTGAGCGGGCAGTTAAGTATAGGGAGAGGAATTACAATATTACCCAGCATTCACACGGCTCTCAGTCTGGGAATTAGCAGCCATGAGAAGTGACAGCAGGCTCACTGGAGGAAGTAGCCAATGCTGTGTGGGCAAACATTGGTATGTTGATCATCCTCCTGTTTGTTTGTTTCCAACAGCTGGATGACCTGTGACCTGTCTGGGGATAATGATTCCTGACCTCTCAGAATGGTGCCAACAGCTGGGTAGCAGATTGGCTCAGAGGAGTCCACTCTGCCAAGGTGTGAAGATGAAACAGATGACATCAGTAGCTACTGACCATGTTCTAGACAACTGGAGAAAAAAGAGGCAAGTTCGCATTAAGAATTGCAAGTTCTTGCACACAATTACCATGATGTTCTCTGTTCCCTCTGAGTAGTTAAGTGCTTTTGAGACTTCATTATCCTCTTCACTCTTCTCAGAATTGTAGTGTCTGTTCTTTAATACACAAATTTCAGATCAATAGGGTAGAAAGGATTTAAGCAATTTTGGGAGGATATGGGGCTACAATCCTGCCTTTCTGACATTCAAGTGGTTGGTACACAATGATTTTTGTACTCTTAGAAACAGAATAAGCTAACACCCGTGCTTTGCTACTCTGTTTTGCCCTATTCATACATAGAATACGTAGATACATAGAAAGTATCTACTTAACCAATTTAGAGACTGTGGGCTCTAAATTGGTTGATCTCAATGAATGCATCTGCTGAGCTCCTGTGGGTAAAGCATCACACTGATTCCACTGGGGAATACAGAGCAAGGGTACACCAGTGCTGACTAAACGGAGCTTAAAATGTGTGTTCCCAATGCAGCCAGGGTTCTCATTGGGTGAGAGCCTTAGTAGCAGACATGGATAGGCCACCTGGTGAAAGGGAAGATCGCAGTGATGAGCCAAGGCAGCACTGGACTCTCTGCCTCCTGAAGCTTTAGGACAAGCCGTGGCCACACCTGTAATCTCTCTACTTGGGAGGCTGAGACTGGAGGATCTTGGGTTCCAGGACAGCATCAGCAATGCAGTGCGACTCTTACCAACTTAGTAAGATCCTATTTAAAAATAATAATAAAGGATGGAGGTAGCTATGAGGTAGCTATGGCCTTGGGTTCCATCCCCAGTACAACACACACACACACACACACACACACACACACACACAGAGAGAGAGAGAGAGAGAGAGAGAGAGAGAGAGAGAGAGAGAGAGAGAAAACAGATTTGGGACAAAGGAAATCTGGACAGTCTCTTCCAAAGGTTTTCCGACCACTGAGGGTTAAGAGAAGTTATCATGCGTTCCTTCCATGTTTTCTATTTTCAGGTTTTAGATAGTTGCAGAATCACAGAAACCACAGAGATGGACAGGAAATGCCTGCATAATGTGTGGTGGAGCAGTGAATCTCCAACAAGGTCAAGATCCTGCTCAGAAAGTGACTCAAGTGGAGTTGGATCCATGACTGGGGTTCATTGTTCCCAACTGAGACAACATTTACTATAGTTAGCAGTAGCCAGAAGTCTTGTGGAGAAAATATATTCCCCAGGTGACCCAGTGTTTGACCTTCTCTAGCAAATAACAAAGAGAACCCTCACTTTCATTGTCCTCCCACCCCCAGAAGCATGAGGCCTGTAATGCACTTCCCAAGCGGAAGAATGGCTATGATTCTAGGGCCAAGAAAGAAAATGGGTCCCAGGTTACATGACACAGGAAGAGGCAGAGTAGTTTCTATAATGACCAGATGATACTGAAGAAAAGGACTTGAGGCTTTGGGAACTGAAAAAGCCTGGCTCACATTAATGTTATGTCTTAGCAAAAGGTGTATAGGAAAAATTTGGACCCCATTTTGACATCAGCACAATTTACCATGCCAAACTTTGAAACCAACCTAGACGTTGCCCTAAACAGAAGAAATGGATAATGATAATGTGGGATATACACACAGTGGAGGTTTACTCAGCCATAAAGAAAAACGAAATGATGCTTTTGCAGCAGAATGGGTGTGACCCGAGAATCTAATACTAAGTGAAATCAGCCCATCTCAGAAAGTCAAGGGTCATATGTTTTCTCTTATATGTGGGATTTAGATTGAAAATAGTATTACCATAACCCGAGACTCATGTACCTTCATCTCCCCACATTCTGTTAGTGGAGTTCAACAACTGGTAAATAGCATTCAGAAAGGCATCTAGATCTATCTAGAAATATTCCATAAAATTCTTTAGTGAGCTGTTCATTGTTTAAGTCACTGATGAACTGAATGAAAATAGAAAAATAGCATCATATTTACAACTCTTCCCAAAATAGATGGTCATTAAATGTATTTGAGACTATATACGTAAATCATTTTAATCCCATTGATACTAGAAAGAGCTCTTGTGGTGCTAGAGTGAAATCACTAAGTAAGAAATATAAAATGTAGTGTTTAGTAACAATAAAAAACAAAAAGCAAGCCATGGTGGCTCACTCTAGTAATCCCAGTCCATAACAGCCTAAGAGAGGAGGAAGGCAGATTGGAGACCCTGTTTCAAAATAAGTAATAAAAACTAGGACAGGGGATATAGCTTAGAGGTTAGAAGCCCTGGGTTCAATTGCCAGTACTAACAACATGCCAAAACAAAATCCAAAATAAAAAAGGAAGTTAAGATGTACTGATGTTGAAATGGACGTGTGTTTATTGAAAATCCACCAGATGCCCCAGTGAGAAAAGAGGCTAACATAAAAATGAAATGTAGCAACAAGAATATTGTTAAAGGACAGAACAATGAAATGCACTAATCCATTTATCTCAAACTCTTATACACTGCTTTGTTCTAAACTTTAGAAATAGTATGTGCATATTCATTGAAGAATGTCATGACAATTTGTTTGTTGTTGGTAATGGAGTTGACCCAGAGGAATCTCTGAACAAAAGGTACCACCACTATATTTTAAAATTTGAAAATGAGATCTAAGTTGCTCAGAGACTCAATAACTTATTGCATATGGGCTCAAACCTGTGATAGTCCTGTCTAAGCCTTGCAAACACTGGAATTAGAGGCATGAGCCACCACCTCAGTTCTCACTACAATTTTACATAAGCAATGTTTTATATTTTTCACTTGAGGAATAGGCTTAGATGTGCTTTCATGTTTGAGGTATGATGAGATGACTTCTGGCCAGTCCTGAAAATACAACTTGTTAGGGATCTATTTCTGCTGTGATGACTTTAGGCACACAAGAAAAGGAACAAGAAAAGTACACTTACTTATTTTGGGGAAAGCAAGGTTGGTGGTATAGGCAGAAAGGTCCACAACCATCGAGGCTGTGGATGAGTGAGAGGGCCTCATCACTGGGGACCTTTCCAACAGACCAGGGTCTTGTAGATCAGACTGGCCTGCATGACTGGAACGTGGGGGGTCTTGAGATTCCATAACATCCCTCACCTTCTAATTCTGTTACTGCCACTTCAGAGGGTTAGCACTGAGCCCCACCAGCCTCACTCATGTCATAGTCTGAGCTATAGGCGGAGCCCTCAGCTCTGAGCTCTGGCATAAGGACTGTTGTGGTTTAAGGACCCTTGAGTGTCATGGAGATTTTGAAGAACGTTTTCTGAGCAGTAAGTAAGCGGTTAGAACTAATGACATCCCTCAGTCCCAATAAAACTTATTTAATTTGTATGTTTTTAACACATCTGGTGTCCGAGTTTCTCCTCCACAGTCCACAGCTCTACCTCTTCTGTCACAAGTATCCCCATGGCAGAATCTGTCAGCACATTGCCTGATTCGAGGGCAGACATGAACTACCTATTAGTTGACCAGTTTCTATATAAACGAGAAGAGAGTAAGAAGAAGTTTCAGGACATCAAACAGCTGGGCATGGTGGTGAATGCTTATAATCCCAGTACTTGGGAGTCTGAGACAGAAGGATTGTAGGTTCAGAGCCAGCCTCAGCTACTTAGTGAGGCCTGTGCAACTTAGTGAGACCCTGTTTCAAAATGAAGAGTAAAAAATAGGGCTGGGGTGTAGCTTGAAGAATGCCCCTGGGTTCAATCCCAGGTACCAAAAGAAAAAGAAAAAGAAAGACATCAAACAGAACATTCTGAGGTTTGAAGCAAAGGTTTCTTCCCTGGCTAACCAGCTGCAGAAATATAGTAAGTTGTACAGGTATATGATCACCAAAGTGATGGATGATATTTTGTTTTCTGTGAAAAAAAGATGCTCTTCACACTTGATTTGTCTCCTCCTTACATTCAAATAAATTTCATACATATTCCTAGAAACATAGAAGTTGGTATTAGACTCTCAGCTTCCTAAAGGTGAAAAACCTGGGACTGCAGAATTCAACAACTTCTGCTAGTTGACAGGGAGGTGTATGTTGGGACTGTGGCTATCATACCACTTACAACTTTCTGGTGCAGGTATGGAATCACCTATTTTTCGAATAGCTTAAAAGTTGGCATTATCTGTGTACCACATCAGATCCTGTATCCTGTAGACATATAACATCCCTATTGGACGGAAAGGGTAAGACTAAAGAACTTTTTTTTATTTATTTATTTTTAAATTTTTTTCGCCTGGTACTGGGGATTGAACCCAGGGGCTTTCTACCTCCGAGCTATACCCCCGGCCCTATTTTTTATTCTTTATTTTGAAACAGGGTCTCACTAAGTTGCAGAGTGCCTCACTAGGTAGCTGAGGCTGGCTGTGAACCAGCATCCTCCGGTCTCAGCCTCCCAAATGCTGGGATTACACGCATGTGCCACCATGCCAGCTACTAAAAATCTCTTGCTCAGTCCATTAATTGGCAAAGCATTTTGCTAACTCTGCTGGGAAATGTGGTGATTGTACACAGTACCTCTTTTAAAACAAACCGAATAGCAGGGTGCTCATACCTGAAACTGTGCCTTGCAGAAGTGCATGAATCAGGAGGCTACAAGCCTTGGTGATTGCC